>VZRS01008924.1:397487-492441 GCA_013398055.1 Ifrita kowaldi
TTAGCAGGAAAGTGTACTGTATTTCCAGAAAAGAAATCGAAAACCAGAATTCAGGAAAAACCACATACTCTAGTGCAAGCAGGAGCAATGCTAATTCAGGTAAGGAATGACTAGAAAGCCTTTGACTCCACATCACACAGAAAGATCAGTCAGTAGATTGGATAGGATTGCAGAAATCCAAGTGCATGCACCCTCCTTAAAAAGGCAGCCTTCATATAACCTGTACATTTGTTAATAAGGTCTCGAGACAGCTGAACATGAGCAGGCACCTCACACTGCTGAACAGGGACAGGCACAAGCACATTCTTAGAATTAAGGATGTTCTTGCAGAAGTTTGTTCTGCTGGGATCTCCTACCAGCCTTCATTATAAACTTGTGTTGCAGAGATGAATCTAAAACCACAGAAAATTAAGAGAAAAGCTCAGTTAGTGTTGGAAAAGACAAACTGGGAACAAGAGCATTAATGTGCGCTGGGTTTTATTTCTGGCTGCTCTGCCCCTGCATTTGGTCCTCTTTTGGGAGAGTTATCAGGTGCTGTGTCTCCTGCACCACCCCAGCCTCAGCCCAATGATTTCTTACTCATTTCTGTTCTAAGATTTAAGAGAAAAAGTGACAAGCAAAGTCTCTTTTTCACAGCTGCATAAGCAGGCTCATGACAACTTAGGAAATAAGGAAAATATGCGCTTTTGCTATGACTGTACAAATATAAAATACATCTTTTTTCTTTGCTGTAAATTTCCATAACTGAGATCTCAAGAATCAGAGCTGGCTGACAGGAACATTTTTTTATTCTACAAATGTGAGGACAGAATGTCCACTCTGGTCATAGGAATGGACACTCTGGAATAGGAATGTCATTCAGCAACGTTCTCTGAGGGACAGAAAAGTTACCACGAAGTTGGGTCCAAAAATAAGTAAAGCATTAATATTCTTAATCATCAGATGTTTATCAGATAATTGTATCACTATGGCTTGTAAATCAAAAAGAGAGGGAGAACCCTGAGGGAACATTTGTGTAACTCATCTGGCCCCTTTCCTCTGTTGTATCAGTAGCACGGTCCTGGTGAATTCCCATTTCTGTCCTCTCTTTAACCTTCAGCCTCTCGTTGTCATTTGTGCTGTTCGTGTGTGATCCAAGGCTTGTGAGACCCCACTCTGAATTCTGCATCCAACTCTGGGGTCCCAGCACAGGAAGGACATGGACACCTTGGAGTGAGGACAGAGGAGGCCACCAAGCTGATCAGAGGGATGGAGAACCTCTCCCATAAGGAAAGGCTGGGAGAATTGGGATTGTTTAGCCTGGAGAAGAGAAGCTCCAGGTGATCTAATTGCAGCCTTCCAGTGCCTGAAGGGAGCCTGCAAGAAAGATGGAGAGAGAGTATTTACAAGATCCTGAAGTGACAGGACAAGAGGCAGTAACTTCAGACTGAAAGAAAGCAGGATTGGATTAGGTATTAGGAAAAAAATCTATTACTGTGAGGGTGGTGAGGCACTGGCACAGGCTGCCCAGAGAAACCGTGGGTGCTCCATCCCCGGAATGTTCAAGACCAGGTTGGATGGGGCTTTGAACGATTTGGCCTAGCGAAAGATGTCCCTAGCCATGGCAGGGGGTTGGAACAAGATGATCTTTAAGGTCCCTTCCAACCTGTGATTCCATTATTCTATGATTCTGTGAGGATGACAATCCACTAAATGTGTGCACATTGCAAACCCTACAAACTGTGCTTGTGCTTCTCACAGCCACATTAGGATGATGGTTCCCTGCCTACATGGAAAATCGTGGCGAGCTCTTTTCCTTAGCACTTCTTTCACAAGTGTCAAGTAGCCCTGCATTCCCTGGATTCCAGCAAAACCAAGGAAATGTTACCTTTTCCAATGTCCAAAACCAATTGAAAACCAGAGACACAAAAGTGATTTACAGGTTTTGGAGCATCAGAAAAAGACTGGAAGAAGTTTACTTCAAATTGTAAAATGACAAATTTCTCTGTGAATAAATATATATTTTAAAAAATTATGGATCTGGGGCTAATAATAACAGTAGCATTATTCTTTCAAAATGAAAGCACAAGAAAGTTTCACAAATAACTTTTGGTCACTTATGCAAATATAGAAGAAGGGCTTAAATTCACAAAGATTTCATTGTATGCCTAAGTCTATATAACAGATGGGTATTTTCTTCCTAAATTGTGTACTTGTGTGTCTATCTCCATATACATAAAAGAAATACACTTAAATAACAAAAAAAACCCCAACAACTTCCATAATTAGAAGTCTTCAAGGGGAAGTGATGTTCATGTTTCTGTTTCTGTTTTACATTTCTGTGATAAACTGACCCAACAAGACTTTCTGTGGCCATGTTGTTGCTCTATTACTGTTCTTGATCTGCACATGTGAAAAAGCAATTTATCTGAGGTGGCCTGGTCTTCCTACTTCAAATGTGTTATTCATCTAAATTCCTGTATATAGATTTTGAAGTATCTCAGGCTCTGAGTAGCTTTAAACAAGTGATATTACTTGCACAGAGATGAACTGAAAGGTGATGCCCCTTTTCTCATAGGTGTTGTTTGACAGTGACTGTGGCTGAAGATTCAAACAGTAGTTCAGAATCCGAATGATTATGAAAAATAATAGAACTGGCTTCCAGAGCACTCTCAGTTGTGATTTGAGTTCAGCCAAGTGACCAGAAGGAGTTAGATGACAGTTTAATTTCAGGAGAACAGACATTCACAGCACAAAACCATTACCAAAACTTACAGCAATGAGATTCATCTGAAAAGGGTGAAGGACTTAATGGATTTGGAACCTGTACTACCTCTGGGTCAAGCAAAAAGTGTCCTGAGGAGAAGCTTGAGCTGTCATGGGGAATAGGAGACTTTGATCTCCAGGGCTGTATCAATCTTCAGTCAGCACTGAATTAACAAGAACAATTCAGAAGCAAAGTAAAGGCTTCTGGGCTCTTATCACAGCCAGTCCTCTGTGACCTTCACAAATAAATCTAGCCTGGAAAAATAGTTGTGTAATGAAGGCTGCCCAAGGAAAAGTGATGCAATAGCTAAACTTTAGAGGACAGCACAGGTCTGTAGTTCCTGATGAAAGGGAATCCAATCAAAAATAGCCAGGGGACACCCAGTGGAGGAGATGGATAGCTGATAACCTCTGCAGCTCTTGACAGTAAATGTTGTTGTTTGCTAACAAAAAAGATCAGAAGTCCCTGCTAAGTTGCTCTGGAGTACTTCTGCTTGCTGTTCTCAATCAGTTCCCTATTTTCACTGCATTTATTGTGACCCACTGAGACTGTTGCTGCCTTTTGGAAGGAGTGCAGGTCTCTGGTATAAGCACACACCACTTGGCCATGTTTCATTCCTGCTGAAGTTTAGACTGGAAATAGGCTACATGAATAGGTTGGAAATTATTCCTACATTTGTCTGTGACATAGAAAAATACTCATCATGGACAAAACCACTTAAATTTGAATGTTTCCATTCAAATTCCTCACAAATAACATGAGTTTGGAAGATGTTTACAGGTTCCTTTCCCCCCCCCACCACCATCTATGGCAAGGGCTAGTCCAAGATATGAGAGTCTCCAGCCTGCCTATTCTATGACTACACTAAAAGTTGTTGGTTACCATAATTTTGACCTTTCTTGAAATGGAATGTAAATGAAGTTCTGTTGCAGCCAAGGAGGGCAGCTGCAACTACCTCACAGTTTCTATTGTTTATGGTCAGCTTCCCATGCTGCAGTTCCCAGTGTCAAGTCTTTGATCCATCCCAACTGGCATGAAACCACGTGGGAAAACAGGAGAAGGATGAATCCCCTGTGACAATCTGGCTGTACATGCTCATCCCTTGATTTCTGAAGATCTGGGAAGTGTTGGACTTCCCCTGGAGAGCAATGATCCCCCTGGATTCAAGCACACCTGCAGTGCCCTACACAGCACAGCTGGGACAGTGTTGGATGCCAGGGACACGGAGCTCTGCTGTGCTTCACAACCCTGCTTTTTCCAAACTGGACTGAAAAATGGAAGAAAAGCTCCATTTTCTCTTCCCTGAATGATGGTTACCTCCAAGGTAAATCACAGAAGCGGAGAATGGCTCAGGGTGGAGTGGACCACAGTGGGATGTCTCTGGCTCCTCAAAAATGGAGAGGGAGCCGCTGTATTTGGAGTGAAGTGGTGGGTTGTGCTTTTCCTCCTTCACAAAGGTTTTTTTACTGGGATGGTGCTGATCTCAGTCCATGTCAGACTGTTTCACTCTCTCACAAGACTCAGTGTGGACATCAGTGCAGCACTGCATCTGATCCATGACAGTGAATTCTCCTGCACAAACACCATAGACATAGACCTAAAAAAAAAAACCAAACAAAAAAACAAACCAAAAAACCCTAAAAAAAGAAATTATTATAATAGAGACCTTGGCAGCTGCTGCCTAGGTCTCAGGGCTGGAGAGACTTTAATCAACCCCTGAGCTTGCTGTGATAAACACTGCTACTCTCCAGCTTCATGTGATGTATGTCTCAGTGCCCAGCCATTGTACACAAGATGTTTGAAAGCATAAGGCACCAGTATAGACCAGGTCCTGCCCTGAACGGGACCATCTACCAGGTGAAAACTGCACTTGAAATAAAACTGATTTTCCTTTCCTGCAAATTTTTAAAAGTGCTGTTAAATATTTTAGTGGTGTTAATAAATGATGCTTAAGGCACTTTGGAGAGAATAACAATCTGTGCTGTTATACTAATAATGCATACTTTTAATCTCTTCTACAGCAGAACATGAGAAAGCAAAGTTTCACTTTGCTCAGGGCTTCAGCTAGGGTTGTAATATTGTCAGCTAAAATGTTGAACAGGGAAGAGTCTAATTATTATTATCCTCAAACTGTTACACATCATGCGCTGAGCTCCCCAATAAATTAGGAGATCATAGCAATAACAATCCAAGCAAAAGTGCTGCTTTTATCCACTTTCAGGTTTTGAGAATTTAGAGGTCAGATCTTTTGGGTTTTCTATGTAACCATGAAAACTAAAGCATTTTTGTCATCATGTGATTCCAGAAACTGGAGTTATTTGCAAAACAGACATTTTGGAACTCACACTGGAAATAACCTATTCAGGAGGCAATGACTTAAAACTGAAAATGGGCAGGTTTTGATTAGATGTTAGGAAGAAATTCTTTACTCAGAAGGTGGTGAAACACCGGCACAGGTTGCTCAGAGAGGTCGTGGCTGCCCCATCCCTGGAAGTGTTCAAGGCCAGGTTGGATGGGGCTCTGTCATATATGGACTTGTGTATTTGGCCCTTGCATATTAAGTGATTTTAACTTTGCTCATCAAGTGTGCTAATTGTTAATGGTTGTTTATTCAAATTACCTATCACCCTGTTAAAAGTTAATAAGTTTTAAAAGTTAATCACCCAAGTAAGTTAATTAAGAAGTGCTTCACATGGTTCTTTGTTAAAATCCTCCCAAGTTTAGACAATCACCTGTCAGTTTTTCCCTCTTACCATCAAAACTGTTCATGTTTAAATGTTATTACCNAATGGCATCCCTGTCCATGGCAGCAGGTTTGGAACAAGGTTAACTTTAAGGTCCCTTCCAACACAAGCCATTCTATGATTCCGCAATTCTGTTCCCGTGTAGACTGACTCAAGAGCCAGAACTATTTGAATAAGTGAAAGTTCTGGTGTTTTAACTCAGTTGCAGAAGAAAGCCCAGTTTGTTTGCACAACCTTAGATTTATATGAGGGCATTTGAAACAAATCAAGTAAATCAACGAAATGGATGAGTAAGAGTGCATGCAAAATAGTAGCTAAGTCAATCAGAGATAATAAATGAAGATAAGAAAGTGAACACTAGTTTCATTCAGTTTGATATTGTAGATAAGACAACACTAATCCAGGATGGTCAATGTCATACTTGCTGGCCTGTGAGGGTCAGGAAAACACAGCTGAATCAAACTGTGAGTCAATGCAATCTACTGCACAATGCCATTCTTTGCAATTGTGTCCTACGTGGGCTTGTTTAATGTGAACAATTAAAACTGGACCTGTATCTTACCCCTAGAGATGCTTTACACCATTGGGTGCTGAATGAATGTAGAGCAGCCATTAAGGCAGGATATTATCATCTACCAAATACTTTAAGCTGTTTGACTGTACTTGTCAGGATCTGTGAGACAAGGGGCAGTGCAGAAAAATCAATTAATCTCACCAATCTTAACCTCTTTAAAAGGTAGTTATTAACTGCAGGATTCCTTTTTGTGTGCTTGTTGGAGCTGGAGCAGATCAATCCACTGCCAGTCTGCTCAGCTGAGCCAGGGTGGGTTGCCAGACCAGAGCAGAGTAGAATCAAACCCTCCAGAACCATAAGAATTTCTATGCTGTAAGAATTTTTCTAGTAGCAAATCAAGCCAATCTCTTGAATATTACTTTGAATTCAAGATCTTGAGAATGTTGGAACAGATCCAGGCAGAATGTTTCACCCAGATTTTGCTCTTTGGTTTTAAGGGGGGGTAATACAATGAAGAAAAATTAATTCTCTGTCCAAGGAGGGTCCACACCCTTTAGAAAACTTTGAGACTCATAAAATTAAATTTTCTGGATTTGTGGTTTGCTTTTGTTTTTCTTTGTGCTTGTATTTTTGGTTGGGGTTTGATTTGATTTGATTTTGTTTTGTTTTCCAGTAGGAAATTTGTCAAAACAGCAACTAGGACAGGTTCGATGCTTGATAAAATTACTTTCTTTTTTTAAAAATAAAACATTTTCTCCAAGACTTCCTGCCATTTTTAGTCTATTTCTACTCTAGCATCAAAAAATATAGTGTGATACTCTTTCATCCATCTGAATCATATCTGAAGTTGAATCCCAGGTGTTACCACATAATGCATGCTGTGACCCAAGGATCAATGACACATCCTTCTATTGATGCAAGAGAAATGCTCTGGAATTATTTGGAAGTATTCTCTGTCCTCTCTCTCTCAAGAGGGCATTCTATTCCCTATATTTTGCAATATCCACATGCTGCTGTGTTCTGACCACAGAACATGTTCCTCTTATCCCAGTCAGCTGCATTATGTCGGGACACCATTAAATATTTACCTTCTGCAGCATAATGCAGCACTTAAACACTAAACTTGCCATTTCTGCCAGACAAACATAAACTATAGCACGGCTTATAAAGTTATAAGTTCCAGATGGTGATGAATAAGTAATGTTGCACCCTGGGCCTAATTGCTCTAAGTTTTTAGATACCTGCAAACCATCAATTATACATTACAAGTGCTGCTCCTTAATTGTTTCTTGCTGGCACTTCAAAAGAAAATGTAGCACAACAATGGCACTGTATTGCAGGGAATTTCTCTTTGAAAAGTATTTCTTTGCCATTGCTAGATTTTTAAAATGCTCTTTGACTCTGAACGAAGTTTACAAAGCTGGTATTGAAAAAGTTCCCTGAAGATTAAAAGAAGGGAGTCCTCACCACCTGTTTTATGATAAAAAAGGGAATTTACTTGCTGCTTGACACTCATTGTGCCTAATATATAATCCAATAAGAAGCTGGACACTGTGTTTCCCTTATTAGTGACTTTAAAAGGCTGATCCAATTAACTTGGAATTTTACCCTAAATCAAACTCCACCAGTAGCAGAAATAATGAATACTGAGTGTTCCATAGCTCACTGTATCCTTCCAGCTCCCATGAAAACATGTTCCCAGCCTGGTTGCAAGCTCAGCAAGAATTAGCTGCCCTCACCCTTCACAAATCAGCAGATCTGTCTTGCCTGGTGAGCTCAGCTGTATTTCTGTTCATCTTGATCCAGCCCTGTCCCTTGCACATGCATCTCTCCAAGGAGCTGGTGGCACTTGCAGAAGAACTCTGGTGAGGAATGTGCCCATTCTGCAGGTCAGACTGACCTCCAACATCCTGTGTTTGCCTCCCCTCAGTGAGCACTGACCCAAACAAACCCTGGCCACAGCTGGGAATTAGTATGACCAAGAAACTACTCCCAAAACCAAGTTTGTACGTGGCCATCCTCCTTGGAGATTGAGAATTTTAATAGCTCAGAGAACAGCTGTTCTAGGTCAGCTGGCCATGGAGCCAGAGAAGAGAATCATAGAAACATGGAATCAATCATAGATAAACAGAATCATAGAATAGTTTTAATTGGAAGGGACCTTTAGTGGTCATCTAGTCCAACACCTCTGCAAAGAACAGGGACATGTTCAGTTAGATCAGGTTGCTCAGAGCCCTGTCCAACCTGATCTTGAGTGTCTCCAGGGATGGGGCATTTACAACCTCTCTGGGTGACCTGGGCCAGTGTTTTACCACCTTCACCGTAAAAAAACTTCTTTCTTCTCTAATCTAAATCAACCCTTTTTTAGTTTAAAAACAGTACCCACAGGCCCAGTTAAAATCTTTGTCCTCATCTTTCTTATAGATTCTCTTCAGGTACTGAAAAGACACAATAAAATCTCCCCAGAGCCTTCTCTTCCCCAGGCTAAACGACCCCAGCTCTCTCAGCCTGTCTTCCTAGGAGGGGTTCTCCAGCCCTCTGAGCATCTCAGCGGCCTCCTCTGGACTTACTCAGTTTAATTTTAACTACAGCAAAGATTGGAAAACAACAAAACAAAATCATAGTCTGATGAACATAAAAGCTCCTGTCTGCTGAGAAAATAAATTTCACAGAATTATTGAAACAGAGTATAGAATCAGAACAAAATACTATGCCTCCTGCTACCTTCATCCTGCCCAGATATAATCACAGGAAAAATAAATACAATTGTAAAAATCACTCTGCCAGAATAAAACGCTGTAGTGATTGGGATACCTGCAGCCTGGACTTGCTGGCTGATTGAATGGGACTGTTCAAAGACTGATTTCTTTGCAGGGAATTCGTTGATAAATTGGACTGAGGAAACACACCTACACCGCTGTCCATGTCTTGGTCCCCACATCAACACACTTGTCACTGCCATAGCTCTTGGATTCCACATAGTAACTTGGGAGCAAATGTTTATTTCATTGGTGTTTTCTACTCTTTCCTGTGCTAGTGAACATCTTTAGCATAAAGATTTGGGTTTCTGGCTGAAGGCAGGCAAATTATTCTCATCAGAATATTAGACTACCGGAATGTCTACTTATTTTAAAGCTGAATTCCAATGTCAGCACTGCCATCCTATTTGCAGATTGTTTATTAGTGATCCAAAATAGCACAGGAGCATAATAGAAAAATGTCCAGGTATTTCTGCAATTTGCTGCAGCTCCTTTAGTGTATTCACAATTAATTTTGTCAGGAGAAACTGAACATTCTTTAGGGAGAAATCTTAATTATTACTTAAGCATTCCTCTACTAATATATAGTATCTGTCCTGCATATGTAGGCAGATGCCCAATATTTTTGTGTGTTGCTGAGTTTTCTGTTGAGATTTTCAATTTTACTGTGAACAATCTCCTCTCCTCTCCTCTCCTCTCCTCTCCTCTCCGAGAGCCTGCAGTACTCTTCTGATTATTATATACCCATGTGAGCTACAACACTTTTTTTTTTTGTCAGAAGTCCTGTACAGAGGGCAGATAAAACCAGGCACTGTGATTCATCTAACGTAAATTTAGACAACCAGTACATGCACAGCTACCTCCAGAATTTTCAGCTCACCAAAAATTTCCCAAATATACAACCCTAATGCGTGATTCCTCCAAATTATTCTGTCTACTTCAGGACACCTTCTTCTGGAAAATATGTAGTCATCCAAGTGTTAGTCATTTAATTAGTTGAATCTAGGTCTGTGTGTCTCTTATTTGACTTTCAGTTGACTTGAATAATTTTTCTTTGTAGTCTCTGACCCCACAGACATCAGTCAGCAAGTACAGCTGCTCTGCCTTGTGTTTTGTGCTCAGCAAACTGTTCGCCTATTCCTTATTTTTTGTATTTCTTCTGACCCACCTGCTTAGGTTGCTTCTGAATAGGCTTTTCTTTCCTTGGTGATTGTAAGTGCTTTGGCCTTTTTAATCCCTTTTGCAAGTGGATGGATCAAACGATGACTTCAGCCTCTAGTTCTAACCTCCTGTCCCATTACCAGTGGTCAGTATAGGATGTTCTGGTGAATTTTTCTCTCTTGGCAATGCAGAAGAAAGTTTGGGCTTCCTTCTCCTCTGTTGGAATATCGATCCCAGCCAGTGGCTTGGTTGTCTGTTTTATCATTGTGAACCCAGCTTTTTTTTTTAGTCAATCTGTGACTTCACAACCTGGTCCTCCAAGTGCTGCAGACCCCAGGTGACCTGTTTACCAAAAATATCAAAACAAAGAAAACAAACAAAAAACCCATTGCATTGAAAAACATAAGCATTTGATTTGGAAAAGATAGTCCATACCTATGAAGATATCTCCATTTTTGTAATAGAAAAGAAGATACAGAATAAGAGAATTTTTTGGGCTGAAGGAAAAATTTCTCTGCCACTTGAAGTCACTGGAGACAGAAATCAATGGACCCCAGCTGTGCTCAGTTTCACTATTTTCTGCAATCACAGAGTTTAATTGAAAGAGGTATATTAGATTTATCTAATCCATCTCCTTGTCATGCAACTGCATTGTTCTTTACTGGACATTCTCCACTGCCTTTCCTGATTTAGCTTATAAAACCTGTAAGGCTCAAAATAGCAGGTTAAAGACAAAAAGTGAATAGTTAACTTAGGCTTTTTCTGTCCCTCGACTAAAATGCAGCACTCGTGCACTTTTCTCTAAGACTGACCTCTGTGTATTCCTCAGCTCCTTTGTGACATCGCATTTGCTTTACAGCAGTGAAAATACAAAAAGTTTAAGCTGATTCTATTTGAGACTTAAGTAGATTGTCCCAGGGTTTTCCATCCATTTTAAAGAACACATATTTCTATCTATTTTGCTGAGTTACTCCGAGTGTAAAAATAGCAGTGCAGAAGGAGAATCCCGTGGAAGAAGAAACAAGGCTCAGGTAAAGTCTGGTTGTCAGCCAGCATTGTAAAACATTATTCATATCCTGCACACAACACACAGCTGTTAGGGGCTCAGCATCTGGGAGCTGGGAGAAATTAGGAAAATGGCTTTAAATGATAAAAAGGATCTGCAGAAAGACTCAGGAAAAGGGTATATGTAATAATGAGCAAAGCAGTTGCTGAGACCCTGGAGAGCTGAACATTTTGTAATAAACCATTTGTCAGGTAAAACACCTTGGTCTTGATACTGATCTCACCTGCTCAGATGTTACAGTGCTGCCTTTTCACTGGCTCAGAAGATGACCCTGGTTTCTACCATCACAATTCAGAGCAACATTTGTCCCTTGCACTTGAACACAAGCTGGTTATTAATGAATTACTTTGCAAGTTCAACCTTGTAGCCTCTAGAAATTCTAGATTTAGGGGGTTATGAGTGAGAAAAAAAATAACCTCAGAAAAAGCCATATAACTAATTAATGTATTCTGGCTTCTGACTGGATCCTAGATCTTCCCATTCCCTGGTATTCTTTCAATGTCAGAATGCTTTCACTTCTGACTGTTGTTGGCATTCTCCTCTTTCTTTCAGCAAGAATATTTCTCTTGTGTCATGTATTCACATCTTCTAAGTGCTTCTTTTTCGGCTCAGGCATTCAGAAAGTTTCTGTTTCCAAGTTTGTTTTAAAACAATTTTTTTTTTCCCCACCAGGGAATTTCTGATACCTCTTCTCAAGGAAGAAAGAGAAAAGGAAATCTCAGAAGGTTGTAACACAGAATGACAGGATCACAGCTTAAGGCATATGGAGTGCAAATTAGTCATGCAGCCACATGGCAAGGAAGAGGTTATGGCATAACAGATGTAGGGGGATGGAAGGTCCATGAAGACCCAATAAAATCATAGAATCATAGACACAGAATTGCATAATGGCCTGGATTAGACCCTAAAGATCATCTCGTTCCAACCCCTCTGCTTTGGAAAGGGATGCCTTCCGCTAGACCAGGTTGCTCAGAGATCCATCCAGACTGGCCTTGAGCACTTCCAGGGATAGGGCAGTCACAGCTTCTCTGGGAAATCTGTGCCAGGGCCTCACCACCCTCACAGCGAGGAATTTTTTTCCTAATGTTTAATCTAAACCTACTCTCATTTAGTTTGAAACCGTTCCCTTATTGTCCTGTCACTATATGCCCTTGTTAATAGATAAAATCCCTCAGCCTTACCCATGATGAGCATCCTATTTGATGAGGGATGGACTTCACAAATCATCAAAATCATCAGCACCAGTTCAATGCAAATACTACATCAGTGCTTTGTAGGGCAGGCAAGAGATTAGGAACTGCCTCAGAAGGAAGATAAAAAAATAACAGGTGTTACTACACAGCTCTGAAAATGGATGGTGCATCCACAGATTGCATATGGTATGCTGTTCTGATTCCCCATCTCCAAAGGAATAGAGGAGTTAGAGATGCATAGAAGAGAAAGTAAGAGACTCCATAAAAAGAGAGAAAATATACAGGAAATTCTTCTTCCTGGGACGTAATGGAATGAGAGGAATATAACAAACCGTGCAGCACCTTAGAATAAGCAGCAGTTGAGGTCTTTAATCCTCTGCTGAAATTTGTAAGCTGAGGAATGTTTCAATGTTCCTTGATCTCCTTTTTCATTAGAAAACAGTTATTACTTACAGTTACAAGTAATAACTATTAGAACAATATACGCTTCTGCCATCTATAGGAATTAAGTAACTGCCTTGGAATGTTGCTAAGACCTTTGCATCAAAGATGGAGAAAAATGTGCAGTTTTGCACTAAAGGTCCCTTTTGGCCCAGCTACTACAGCTGCCCGTAAGGATGCAGAAATTGAGGCATCTGGACCAAGGGAGCAGTGCAAGACTCACCCCTGTGCACAGCTGTGGTTCAGCCGACAGAGGGAGAGCCGAGTGCCGGAGTCAAGCAGCTATAGAGTACAGCCAGGCCTGTTCCTTGGCGTGCAGGCATTTTCTTCCACGTATTTCAAATTCCTCCCATTTCACTTCTCAGCAGACCCCCGGAATGAGAGGCCTTTCAAGCCATGTGTCTCACTGCACTGACCTGGCAGGGATCACACACACCAGCATCAGAAAGTTGCTTTGTTGAGTGCTTCACAGTCACGTACAAGTGAGGAATCCAAGTGAGAGGGACTGGATCTTAAGGTTTCATTTTTCTCCATGGAAATGGTAATAGGTTTCCCAATGGTAGCATCCACCTTTGTTTAGATTTTGGTTATAAGAATTTGTGGAAGCAAAGGAAATCTTGTGGATCAACAAGGAGTCAGTACATGCTGTTTAAATAATGCTGATAACTACAACATGTTCCAAATTATTTTGACTTTCTGAATGGAACAGTAAGTACAAACTGACTGACCATTATATGATTTGGGTTAATCCTAGCTAGAGCAGCTAGCACAACTCCCTACAGGTAAGATGAGAATAGATGAACAAATTCCAGCAAATAATACTGTCAAATAACCCCAGAATTTCCAGTTCAGGTCCTCCTTAACTCACAGAAACTCAAATCTTTCCAGGTCTGGTGTGTGTTTTTCTACTCTGATGCAACTGCTCTTTCGTGCATATTAAAATTTAACAGACTAACATGTTATTTTTGAAATTTTAATCTAGACACATAACAAAGTAAGACCTGAGTAGGAATGCAGAAGAACCTGCAATTTAGAATGCCATTGGAGCTGGATTTTAAAGGTATTTTTGTTCTCTCTGAGTTTCAGGTTCTTAAACATCTTTAACTATCTGGCTCTGAGTGAGGCTCTTTATATGCTAATGACAGGCAGATTAATTCAGTAGCTCACTTGGAAGGTTTAAAGAGAGGAAGAGAAGACCTGCCTGCTGGAACACTGAACCCTGGGTACAGCTGTTCAAGAAATACAGCAAAGGACAGGTTTGAACACAAGAGAACATAATGTATGAGTTAAATAGGTTCTTTCTGAGCTTGTAGCAGACTCACTCCTAGCTTTCACTCCTTTCCAATTTGGCATCTGGCCCTTCTTAAAATTTCCCTCTACTAACAGTGGAACAAATTTAAACCCACTCCAGAAGTACATTTAATTCAGAGCTTGTCTTTTCTCTCCTCTTCTGGTAGCTGCTCTGTTGTCAAGCAAAATAGTACTGCCCCTCCCAGCAGAATGAGAAGGATTCCAGCTAAACGCATTGCCCTCCACCTTCCAGCAAACATTCAGAGCTTTCTTCCATTAATAAGAGATTTATTTCAGCTGAAGAACATATCCACAGGGGAGCAACTGGTCCAGCTCATTTTCATGCTGATATATTTTCTTCTCTGGGAACTGCAGAGCAACAGCATCGCTGCTGCAGCACGCAGCTTAGAAGCCACTAAAAGGCACTCCTGAAAGCAGGCATAAAAGGTTTTCTGTCCCCAGATCACTCTACACTGCAGTGTGGGGGACCCTCTCTAGTCTGAGCCAGGTTAGTGTGCATCTTCAGAGAAGCTGTATTCCTTCTGCTGTTTGACTCAGTGCAAATTTTACAAAAATCTAAATCCCTGATTTAATCTAAGAAGTTCTGACCTCATGTCCATCTGAACAGCAAAAATTTTCAGAAAAAATGGGATCAGAAAACATCACATGCACTTCAAAAGTCAGGGAAGGAAAATACAGCACCACAGTTGGAAGTTTCATACAAATGTGTGTTCATGGATTCAACTGATGTCTTCAAGATCAGTACTTATAAACTCATCTCCTGCACACTGTATTATTTGATAATAACCCACAAACGGTGACAAACCTATTGTCACTGCCTTGGATTACTGAGCAGAGGTCCACAGTTACACAGCTCTTGTTTTAAGAGTTGTCCANCAGAAAAAGCCATATAACTAATTAATGTATTCTGGCTTCTGACTGGATCCTAGATCTTCCCATTCCCTGGTATTCTTTCAATGTCAGAATGCTTTCACTTCTGACTGTTGTTGGCATTCTCCTCTTTCTTTCAGCAAGAATATTTCTCTTGTGTCATGTATTCACATCTTCTAAGTGCTTCTTTTTCGGCTCAGGCATTCAGAAAGTTTCTGTTTCCAAGTTTGTTTTAAAACAATTTTTTTTTTCCCCACCAGGGAATTTCTGATACCTCTTCTCAAGGAAGAAAGAGAAAAGGAAATCTCAGAAGGTTGTAACACAGAATGACAGGATCACAGCTTAAGGCATATGGAGTGCAAATTAGTCATGCAGCCACATGGCAAGGAAGAGGTTATGGCATAACAGATGTAGGGGGATGGAAGGTCCATGAAGACCCAATAAAATCATAGAATCATAGACACAGAATTGCATAATGGCCTGGATTAGACCCTAAAGATCATCTCGTTCCAACCCCTCTGCTTTGGAAAGGGATGCCTTCCGCTAGACCAGGTTGCTCAGAGATCCATCCAGACTGGCCTTGAGCACTTCCAGGGATAGGGCAGTCACAGCTTCTCTGGGAAATCTGTGCCAGGGCCTCACCACCCTCACAGCGAGGAATTTTTTTCCTAATGTTTAATCTAAACCTACTCTCATTTAGTTTGAAACCGTTCCCTTATTGTCCTGTCACTATATGCCCTTGTTAATAGATAAAATCCCTCAGCCTTACCCATGATGAGCATCCTATTTGATGAGGGATGGACTTCACAAATCATCAAAATCATCAGCACCAGTTCAATGCAAATACTACATCAGTGCTTTGTAGGGCAGGCAAGAGATTAGGAACTGCCTCAGAAGGAAGATAAAAAAATAACAGGTGTTACTACACAGCTCTGAAAATGGATGGTGCATCCACAGATTGCATATGGTATGCTGTTCTGATTCCCCATCTCCAAAGGAATAGAGGAGTTAGAGATGCATAGAAGAGAAAGTAAGAGACTCCATAAAAAGAGAGAAAATATACAGGAAATTCTTCTTCCTGGGACGTAATGGAATGAGAGGAATATAACAAACCGTGCAGCACCTTAGAATAAGCAGCAGTTGAGGTCTTTAATCCTCTGCTGAAATTTGTAAGCTGAGGAATGTTTCAATGTTCCTTGATCTCCTTTTTCATTAGAAAACAGTTATTACTTACAGTTACAAGTAATAACTATTAGAACAATATACGCTTCTGCCATCTATAGGAATTAAGTAACTGCCTTGGAATGTTGCTAAGACCTTTGCATCAAAGATGGAGAAAAATGTGCAGTTTTGCACTAAAGGTCCCTTTTGGCCCAGCTACTACAGCTGCCCGTAAGGATGCAGAAATTGAGGCATCTGGACCAAGGGAGCAGTGCAAGACTCACCCCTGTGCACAGCTGTGGTTCAGCCGACAGAGGGAGAGCCGAGTGCCGGAGTCAAGCAGCTGTAGAGTACAGCCAGGCCTGTTCCTTGGCGTGCAGGCATTTTCTTCCACGTATTTCAAATTCCTCCCATTTCACTTCTCAGCAGACCCCCGGAATGAGAGGCCTTTCAAGCCATGTGTCTCACTGCACTGACCTGGCAGGGATCACACACACCAGCATCAGAAAGTTGCTTTGTTGAGTGCTTCACAGTCACGTGCAAGTGAGGAGTCCAAGTGAGAGGGACTGGATCTTAAGGTTTCATTTTTCTCCATGGAAATGGTAGTAGGTTTCCCAATGGTAGCATCCACCTTTGTTTAGATTTTGGTTATAAGAATTTGTGGAAGCAAAGGAAATCTTGTGGATCAACAAGGAGTCAGTACATGCTGTTTAAATAATGCTGATAACTACAACATGTTCCAAATTATTTTGACTTTCTGAATGGAACAGTAAGTACAAACTGACTGACCATTATATGATTTGGGTTAATCCTAGCTAGAGCAGCTAGCACAACTCCCTACAGGTAAGATGAGAATAGATGAACAAATTCCAGCAAATAATACTGTCAAATAACCCCAGAATTTCCAGTTCAGGTCCTCCTTAACTCACAGAAACTCAAATCTTTCCAGGTCTGGTGTGTGTTTTTCTACTCTGATGCAACTGCTCTTTCGTGCATATTAAAATTTAACAGACTAACATGTTATGTTTGAAATTTTAATCTAGACACATAACAAAGTAAGACCTGAGTAGGAATGCAGAAGAACCTGCAATTTAGAATGCCATTGGAGCTGGATTTTAAGGGTATTTTTGTTCTCTCTGAGTTTCAGGTTCTTAAACATCTTTAACTATCTGGCTCTGAGTGAGGCTCTTTATATGCTAATGACAGGCAGATTAATTCAGTAGCTCACTTGGAAGGTTTAAAGAGAGGAAGAGAAGACCTGCCTGCTGGAACACTGAACCCTGGGTACAGCTGTTCAAGAAATACAGCAAAGGACAGGTTTGAACACAAGAGAACATAATGTATGAGTTAAATAGGTTCTTTCTGAGCTTGTAGCAGACTCACTCCTAGCTTTCACTCCTTTCCAATTTGGCATCTGGCCCTTCTTAAAATTTCCCTCTACTAACAGTGGAACAAATTTAAACCCACTCCAGAAGTACATTTAATTCAGAGCTTGTCTTTTCTCTCCTCTTCTGGTAGCTGCTCTGTTGTCAAGCAAAATAGTACTGCCCCTCCCAGCAGAATGAGAAGGATTCCAGCTAAACGCATTGCCCTCCACCTTCCAGCAAACATTCAGAGCTTTCTTCCATTAATAAGAGATTTATTTCAGCTGAAGAACATATCCACAGGGGAGCAACTGGTCCAGCTCATTTTCATGCTGATATATTTTCTTCTCTGGGAACTGCAGAGCAACAGCATCGCTGCTGCAGCACGCAGCTTAGAAGCCACTAAAAGGCACTCCTGAAAGCAGGCATAAAAGGTTTTCTGTCCCCAGATCACTCTACACTGCAGTGTGGGGGACCCTCTCTAGTCTGAGCCAGGTTAGTGTGCATCTTCAGAGAAGCTGTATTACTTCTGCTGTTTGACTCAGTGCAAATTTTATGAAAATCTAAATCCCTGATTTAATCTAAGAAGTTCTGACCTCATGTCCATCTGAACAGCAAAAATTTTCAGAAAAAATGGGATCAGAAAACATCACATGCACTTCAAAAGTCAGGGAAGGAAAATACAGCACCACAGTTGGAAGTTTCATACAAATGTGTGTTCATGGATTCAACTGATGTCTTCAAGATCAGTACTTATAAACTCATCTCCTGCACACTGTATTATTTGATAATAACCCACAAACGGTGACAAACCTATTGTCACTGCCTTGGATTACTGAGCAGAAGTCCACAGTTACACAGCTCTTGTTTTAAGAGTTGTCCACTTACAAAAGGTTGAAAATCATTGTCTCTGTGAGAAATGGACTGAAAAAAGTAAAAAATGAGTCGTTGTTTGTCAACTGTTTCACATCTCTTTCAGAAGGCAACTTATATTGCAGCTGACAGAAAGTCAGTTTTCAGTAGATAAGAGCATCAACCAGAGCCTTTGTGCTGTGACACAGAAGAAGCTTCCTGCTTATAGAAGATCTCCAATGGAATGATGATATTTTAAATTTGAAGGGAAACATTGATCACAAGTGTTGCTGGAAGCTGGGAGTAAGAAAGTGAGCAAAGCCATGCTGAAATGGGTGCAGCAAAATCAATCCATTTCTAAATTTAAAATTAAATTAATAAAGAACTGAATGATGTTTCCCAAGTTGTTGCAGAAATCTAGAAAAAAAAAAGCAGAGTAAATTAGAAACATACCCCTTTCCTTTCCTTTCCTTTCCNTCATTTGCTTTAAAGTAAAGAAATGCTGGAGCAAAGTGTTTTCAGAAAAGACAGTTTCCACTGTGTGAAAAAAACCACTGAGTTTAACATGGTTTAGGGCAACTAATAAAGACAAGTGATATTGCAATAAACCTATTTTTTGAGCTGTTCATCTTTCTTTATCATGGAAATGGAGAAAATACGAAGAGCATATTCATGAAATATGATGCTGGAATGTGATCACTGCATTATTAGTAATCATTCTACAAGCTGTATTTCATTAACTTCAAGAATTGGAAATCACTGAAGGATGGATTTCAACCACATTCACTCCACTTACTGGTATTGTATGTTATGTAGAGATATATCAGTGCATTTACTACTTTTCAATAGAGAATGTGAATTCCTGCACCATTTTTCTTAACAACAACACACACACACAAACAAATAAAAGCAAACACAAATTCTTCCACCTGACTGGGTTTTTATCACTGAGGGTGTACCAGCCATCATTTCAACGAGCCCATTCATTTGTGATGGTAAAATTATCTCAGTTTTGATCCATGTCCTAGAAAAAGTCAGTATTAGTGGACAAAAGTAAACTCTTTCCCTTAGTACCAAGGAATTCTGAGGAATTTTATCTATGTCTGTTCATGAAGTAGGCAGTGTGCATCCAGGGTGTCTGCAATGGCAGCCCAGGCAGATTTGATGCTCCTTCCCTCAGAAATGACAAGTGAACCAAAGTGCTCCCTGGGCTGGATCCTGCTCCCTGCACACCACTGGAGAGGAAGGTGTGATGTTTCAGCTAATTCAGAATACAAGATGAATTGAATAGGGCTCATTTTTCACTCTTTCTTTTTGTTTGGTTTTTTTTTTGGTTGGTTGGTTTGTTTGTTTGGTGGTGGTTTTTTGAGTTTTTTTGTTTGGTTGGGGTTTTGGGGGGGGGTTTGTTTGGGTTTTGTTTGTTTGTTTTTTCCTGTGTTTCCATCTTTTCTGCATCTACTTAGCCTGCTATAACTAGAATAAAACTAGAAAGAGAATGAAACAGCCCTGGAAAAAACATGGTCAGATGTCAGTGTCAGGAGTTTGCAAAACCCCCCCATGGCTGAGGCTTTGACGCTGTGAAACCCCAGCTCCTGTGAAGAGACACCATCGGACTGCTGCCACTGCCCTCATGGGACATGGTTCACTCCTTGGAAATGTGAATTATTTCAACTCAGGACAGTCTGACATGCAAGAAAATAAGTTATCACAGCTTTGTCCTTTTCCTGGGGAAAAAGGATGAAGAGTAATGTGGCTCTTTTCACCAGAGTCTGTTCTATCTACAAAGACTTTTCTCTGCTGTTCCATTTCAATCCCATATAAACAATTATTAGAAATGCAGATTTATTTTTCCAAATGTAATTGTGTTCTGCAAACCACTCAAGTGCTGCTAACCATGACTAATGTTAGCTGGCACAGCTCACAGGGGCAGCAGCTCTTGGAGGTGGATGTGTTTGTGGCATTTCCCTTGCAAAAGAAATACAGAGGCTGAAAAATTATGCATAAAGTATTCCTTACACTCCCAAAAACACTCATTTGCCATTGCTACCTATAGGAAAAACAAATACACACTGAGGAAAAGCCTCCTATGTGGGACTCCCTTTATAAGAAGGTTATGAGCACACTATAATTGTAGCAGTGCTGTGCAAGCTTTTTAACCAAGGACTTACAGGTCACTGCCACCTAATAATTACAGTAAATTCAGTTTGCCTCTATTTAATTTTTTTACTTTGCAGACTGGCACTGCAGCAGTGAAAAAGTCTATGTGGCCACAAGCCTGCAGCAGATTGATGTGCAAAGCAAGATGAAATTGTAAAAACCAGCAGATTCGTAGAGATATCACATGCAGAAAAATCAGATAAAATAGGCAAACTGCCTTCTCATCATAAGTCTTCCTTTTGTGGGTATCTGGGCACAGTCAAAGCTCAACCAATTAAATGTAGGCATCTGTATCAGGTAAGCTGGATCGCATCTTGGATTTCATTGCTTGTTTGACAGAACAAAATTTCTAGGAAAATAACTTTTACAATTTGTATTTACTTATGAACTTAAAAATATATATATATTATATTGCAATACCGTATAAAGAAATATGCTGAAATTAGTATTAAGTTCAGGACACTCATAAAATATAATTACCTTAAAATAGCTGTACAAACTGCACATATGACAATTGTTATTAAAAAGAATTGTTTTATTTATTTACTATTACATAACATTTTGCTTGCCATAGAAAAACTTTTCAATTTCATAAATACTCTTTACAACTGGGCTTTGGTACATGCTGGAATGAGATCCCTGCCAGTGTGAGGACCTGGCTCCAAAACCATCCTTTGGGTAATCATAGTTGTTTGACAAATTAATTGTTGAACCAAATGCATAGAAACATGAATATGCTGGCATGTTTATAGTAGGTAAAGATCAGTGAAAATTGGGTTTTTTTAGTTCCCAAATCTGTCAAGTTTTGTCAAATCTCCATTTTATAGATAAAGAGGTAGAAAATATAGTGTCTTCTCCAAGGTTCAATGGAAGGTCATATAAGAACCATCTATTAAAAGCATTTTTTTGGTAAAAAATATTCTAGAATTACTAGAATTGTTCTAGAATTACTTAACTGTCTCATCACTTTGTCCATCTTTTTTCTTCTACAGCTTCACTGTTGGGTCTTGTCACTGCGAAATATTTGAATCTTTCTAGGACTACACTTTCTTTTTAAATATTTGTACAAGGACTTACACAAGGGAGTGCTGGAAGTTAACAGTGTTTTTTGGAGAGGAAGATGATAAATAGCACTGAGAAGAATCCTGATTAGAAATCAGTTTTATTGCCTCCCAAACTTGCCAACTCACAAGTTCAGTTTTTTCTGGGGAAGTGTTTTAATGACTTAAACAATATGCAAAAGAAAGACAATATTGATGGCCCTAATCGAGGTTGTTAATCACTCCAGACTTCCAAACTGGGGGACTTGAGAAGCACTAAGGTTCCTGTTATCAGCCTTGATTGCAGCAGAGGTTTAGGAAGGAACTGGCCGATTTTCTCTGCAAAACAGACATTTTTAAACTCAGGAAAAAATATTTTTGAGAACTTTAACAGCAAAAAAAAAAAAAAAAAAAAAAAAAAAAAAAAAAAAAAAAAATCAGGAAAAGATTTGAAAACTGAGCTGCAAAGATAGACAGTTGAGAAGAGGAGATAGACACAATTCCTGTCTGAGGGGTGAAATGAATTTCAAGGGTGTAAGTGAGATGAGATTGAACTGTATCCACCCTTCACTATAAAATGTGAAGAGATTTAAGGCTCCCTAGACTTCTATTAATTTATTATTTTCAGGTTTGTTAGTGCTTTTCTTTGAAAAATGTATATGGTGAGGTTTCTTAAATGTCTACATATATAAATACATATTTCTGGTTTCTTACTCTGTAATTTCTTCATTTACAGTTGGAAATGTTGCCAGAAACAAGGAAAGTAAAACAATGTGATACAAATATTTAGCTCAGGCAGCTCATGGAGTTTGGAAAGGTCCTAGACTAAAGTATAGAATAAAACTGGAAAGAAAATAAAACTCTCCAAACCATAATTTGAGCATAAACTGTAAAAGAACTTTTAGACATGCAGCTTTTGTACTGTAAGGTGATCCCAAGTACAGTTTGATACGTCCACTACCAGAATTTCCTGTTATTCAGAATTCATGAGATGTGAAAGTGTGCATCTGTGGACATCAAACATAATCCTTAAAAAATTCACCATCAAAATGTATAAATAGTCCTGCTATTTATACCAATTGCGTGGAATTTTATCATCAGAACTGCGGCACTTAAAATTGTACACATCAGAGACCAACGGAGACATGTAAATGTTCTGAATAGAACATAGTTCATTATGGTTCTTTTAATCCATAGAGTTTTATGAGCTTTAGAAGGGACTCCATATAAAATTAGACCACATTCATCCAAATAAAACGCATGAAAATAAAATGGGTGAATCGCAGTGAATATTCAGCTCTGCAGTGCTTTTCCACAGCTCAAGGATCCACTGCTGAAGTCCTTGCTGCTAAATAACACCCTAATGATTCTTTCTGTCAGCTAGAAGTCTAACATATAAAAATAACTGTAAATATTTATCTGTCATTACAGGGCCAGATCTCTATAAAGAACAACATAACCACTGTGCAGTGTTTACATATTTATTTTAAATGCAGTAAAGACTTTCCTCTAAACCTAAAAGAGTGGCAATAGTCTTTTATACTCTATGTAAGGAGCAAATTTAGGGGGAGTTTCTATTTGTTGAGCCTCCCAAATGATGAATGATTAATAAACTCTCAAGCCTCCCAAATTAAGAATGTTTAAATAGAAATAAAATACTCAGATACAATAGATGGGATTCATTTAATTTTATGTGTTTCATATTTTAGATGCCCGTTTTGAAGGTAGTCTCTCAGTCATTTTTATTTGTAGTCAGTGGAGAGAAACTGGGATTCACCTCATCTCACTGCAGAGTGTAAAACCAGTTCAAATTATTTAAAAAATACAATATTTCTCAAATATGATAATTCTATTCAAGTTCAGTGGTCATTAAAGCCACTAAACCTGGAGTCTGTTGGAGTGTGTGGAGCTTCATCCCTTTATGCAAAGCCACGGTGATTCACAGCAGAAGGTCTGACTCAAGGATTTCTAAAAGTCAATGAAGCCAACAAATTTTGAGGTTAGCATGGTTTGGGAGGACTGAAGATTTTTATTTACTACAGCAGTTCAGTTTACCTCACAACTCTCCTCACACCCCACTTAGAGCAGAGAGCGCTTTAAAGCTCCACAGCAAACTCTCTATAACAGATTGGTGGTGTCAGCAAGGTGTCAGGCACCAAGGTAACACCGAACAAAGCTGCACTTACAGCTCCCTCAAGGCACTTATAATTAATGTACAGGAGCAGCATTCTCCATAAGAGATCCCATTCGGTGCATTAAAGGTGTTTTAATGAGCAAAATGCATGAACTTTCTAAATTGCTGCCAGATTAAACCTTACTTTACTTTGCTGCCCATGGTTTGTTCCTGCACAGTCCCTTTTCTCATCCAGGTTCTTATGTGGAGTTTGCCCCGTGGAACGGATTTGCATATGTCACAACAGCTTCATTAAAAAGCCACACCAATCAGGCACAAAGTCTTAATGAAGGACAGAGGACAAGGAAAGGACCAGATTTACCATTTCATAAGAAGAGCAAACAAAACCAAGTTTTTGGTGGAAATTCAGAAGAGTTTTAGACTGAGCTGTCATCCCAGTAGTTTCACAATTAAATTTCTAACTGTTCCGGTGTTGTGATCATGCACTAGATTCAAATAGGGGTTTCTGATTTGCTCTAAATATAGTTAACACTTCCTTGGACTCACCCTATTTGGGGCAGTTTGTGAATACAGGAGCTCATCTGCTTAACCATGAGGCAAGGAGAACCTGGTTCCCAGTGTTTGTCAAGGTTCTCTGAATAATTTTGTCGTAGGATTATCCCAAAGGCCACCAGGACTCAATCCTCTTGCCTGTGCATAACCTGTGAGGTTTATTTTTTTTGGCAGATGCGTGGTATTTCCTTAAGAAAAAAAATCATGCAGGACTTCTACAAGTGTGCGATTTCCCTTCAGCACTTGGACACTTGATGCAGGGAGTCTGACTCCCACACAGGGAGGATAATGATGCACCTGCTTTCAGTGATTAACACAGGGCACTGTAATTATGTGCAACACCAGATATCCTCATGAAGCTCCTGAAGCTCCTAAGATCCATGCCCAAAGATTCTGCTATGAGTGTTGTCTGAGTCACATCAAGCATTTCACAGCACTGCTTCAAGAAAGAATTCCAGAAACATCAAAAATGCCCCTTTGTCCTCCAATTCACAGCAGTTTCTTAAAACAAAGAAAAAAAAAGAAAAACATATAAACAAACACAACCAAAAAGCAGCAGGCCCTTAAAGCAGCAGCAGTTGTCCTTTCTATGAGTGCTTACCTTAGCTCTTTCAACTTTCAGAGACAGTTTTTTTTAATTCCTCTTATGGATGAAATAGGTGTTTGTACTTGTAGGAGGACAAAATTGTCCACTGCTATAAGTGTGCAACCACAGGCAACCAACAAAGCTTCTTTGATTTTTCTGTCATATGTCATCAAGCTTCAGCACTTGTATTAATTTCTGCTACTTTCCCCAGTGCATCCAAACATTTATGCCTTTGTTTCCCTTTCCCTTACGTTTTTCTTGTTTTCTGGCTGAACTTCTGCTTCTGCAGTGTAAGCTCCAGGGTTGGTGCAGAGCTGGTCTCAGGCATCAGCTCTAATTATATAATTAAGTCTAGGCAATAAGAAGCAAACCATACTTTCAGTTTATTTGCTGCATGAGGAATCACACTCATCGGGGTTAAAATGACCTGACAGATACAGATGCCATCTGTTTCTGTGAAACACGTACACTGCTTCTCAGTGCAATGTTAACCCCTCTCCTCGAGTTTCATCCCTTATCCTGGATTGCTCTTTGATGGGGTGTTTTGCAGAGGCCAGACCCTGTAAAAGCCTTGACACCAGGAAGACACAAAGGCATTAAAATTTTTACTGTCGCAGGGGAGAGAGCCTCTCAGTACATCCTGATCATTGGCATCATTAGTAAGATTGCAAGGATTCAGAGCATCTCATGTTGGAAGGGACCCATAAGGACCATCAAGTCCAAATCCCTGCTCCATGCAGGACTACCTAAAACTAAACCGTGTGGTTAGTTTTAGGTAAAAGCACTGTCTGCACCCTCCTTGAACTCTGACATCATTAGCATCCTCACATTTCAACAGAACAATGAACATTCATTCCGTTCCGTGAAGAAAAGCAATATCAAAATGTGATCAAAACTGATAATACCTTATTTATTCTTTCACCTTGTCTCCGCTCCTTCTCAAGTTGTTGTCCCTTATGCTACTGCCTTCATTTTCTTGGTGTTCCACTTGAGAGCACACAACCAACAGCTTTCCTAAAACGTGGTCATTGCCAAGCTTCTGTTGGTGGGCAGCACTTGAATGAACCCTGTTCTGACCTGTGCCACACAAAATCTATGGGAAGAGGTGTGTGTCATGTACCAGTGGTTTCTGAGCTGCAGGCTACAGGGTAATGGCTGCAATTACAAGGGGAGCACCTGTCCTCCTTTTATCCTTTTACTGGTGGCACTGATGCCCTTCGACATTATCCTCTAGAGAACAACCTATATTAAGAACCCCCCAGGGCTGGGGTCTGCCAGACTGTGCCTGCAGAGTTGAGATTTCAGCACGTACAGTACTGTGATAAAGCCTTTTTTAATGTGTCTTTGGCCACATCTGAGAAGAACACACAGTGGCTGAAATCACACCACTTCAAACAGCAGCTGTTCTAGATGAACTCCTCTTTTCTCTGTGGCATTCTCACCAGCAGTTTACCTGGTAAGGACAAGTTAAAAAAAAAACCAAACCATTTAAATTAAATTCCATTATTTTAGTTTTCTGGAATGACCATGTCTAGTGACCTATAATGGCATGCATTGTAATGAGGGCTGCTGTGAGGAGCCAGAATGAACCCAGAATCTGGGATCACAAGCTCTTCCCCAGCTGGAACAGCTTTGGGAAAAAAGAAGCAGAACAGGATAACCAAAGACTTGCTGTGTCAGAAAGTACTTTTGGATCTGTGGGCTCTGACGGCAAAGCCATAGCAGCTACCACAGTCCCTGGCCTTCTGCATGGGCAGTGGTTTTCTTCCTCTCCTGCTCTGCAGCTCAAGGTTGTCACTCTGTCAGTCTTCATGTGGGTGCTCTGTAACCTGGAGAAATACAAGGTGCATAGAAGTGAAATACAGCCCTTTAAAATGAGCAGGGAAACAGAATGAAGTTCTCCAAGCAGTGAAGCCAAGGAGGTGGGAATATGTGTGATATGTGTGGGAGCAGAAGGAGAAGGCATGTATTTTTAAGACAGTTTTACTATCAAAAGTAGAATTTTGTTTAATCTGCCCTCTCCTTCAGCATCCCATTCAACCAGTTGGTGCTACAGCACGCCAGATTTGGGGTTTGCTCTTTTTCTCACCATCCTTGTATGTGTCTCCTACAGTTTCTACATCTTTCCTCAAGTCTGTGTTTATACTTTGCCTGTTTTTCTGTGTTTCTATCAGCTGTCTTCTCTTGTGTCTTATTTTTGCACTCCCTCATTTAGTTTCTCTTCTGTCTTTCTGACTTACTATGTTCTCCTGGCCTCCTTCCAGCTTTGCAGCAGTATTTGTCCTCACAGCATCTTGCAAGGTTTTCCTTGTGCAGCTAAGTCTTTTCTTTTTCCTAAATTATTAAAAATTCTAGACTTTTAAGACTTCATTTTCAAGTGCAACATTTTCAGGTGTATATTTGAGACACTCCCATCAACATCTGTTCACCTATTAAAAAAAACAAACAAACAAAGAACTCTTGCTGTAGAGGTGTTGAATAGAAAAACACAACTTGCCTAACAAGAAAGAGAAGAGCAGAAGGTTTCTCTAGGGGAAACAACTCAGTCAAAGCAAAGATGCACTTATAAATACATCTCCACCACTCCTTATTTTGGGAACAGTGACTCAGATCTCCCAAAAGTAGGCACCTGGTGACTGATTGGCTGAATTTACCCTCCAAGCTCTGCAGGATCATTGATCCCCTCTCTGCTGACTTAGACACTTGGTTTCCATGTAGACATTTCCATGCAGACCCTCCTGTTGTGTTGTCTGAACCTGAGACTGAACCCTGCCCACAGGGTCCATCAAACTCACTAAATACCTCTGTCCAGAAAATAAGGTGTTTCAGAAGTCAGGAATGAAGTGGCACATCAGGGCTCAATTCAGGCACAGACCCAAAGGAATCTTATGCCCTTTGAGATGCACTGGGGTGTCCAAAGATAACCAGGCAGATTTGGCAGATGCAGCATTGAACCAACAGGAGACCTACGTGTTTTGGGATGTCACCCTCAGGCCAGGGAGGGTAACGCCAGACATCTCAAATGCTTATGCTCAGTGGAGCTGCACTGTGGGCACCTAAGGAAACCTATATTAAAATAGACAATTATTATAAGCACCATATCTCAGCTTTGATCACATGACAGTCCTTCCTCTCCTCAGTCAGCACACATAACTGTGCTGCTCTCACCTCCTTTTTTGGAGGATATTGCACAGTTTCTCACTATAATCATCTACAAAAAAGAATTTATAATTATGAGGGTGGTGAGGCCCTGGCACAGGTTGCCCAGAGAAGCTGTGGATGCCCAGTTCCTGGAAGTGCTCAGGGCCAGGTTGGATGGGACTTAGAGCAACCTGGGATAGTGGAAGGTGTCCTGCCTATGGCAGGGGGGTTGAAATTAGATATTGTTGAAGGTCTCTCTCAACCCAAACCATTCTATGATGTTATGATATTATGTTATGAGGTGTTGGGTTGTTTTGTTGTATACATACACACACACACACACACACACACACACACACACACACACACATATATATGTTACAATTTCAGCAATGTATCACGAGGCTCGGATGATCTCAAACAATACTTCAACCACTCTGACTTGGCCTGAGCTGGATATGCAGCAGTGATCCTGCTTTTCACAGACTAACAGCTGTAGGTATTTCCTTCACTTCCTTACCTTTTTTGAAGATGTGAGCCTTCCTATTTCTTTGTTCTCCATGTCATCCTGCTCATACCTGATTTCTTTCTAAAACGTTGTGCAGTGTCCCCATTGAAGACCTTTCCAATCTGCTCTCTGTAATTTCCATTCAAACCAGAGGCTGCCCTCCTGCTCAGTCTAGTTGTTTGTTTTTTCCTGATAATTCTATTCCCAAGCTTTCCTGTCAGAAATCCAGTGAAATTCTGAGCATGATGCAGTGCTCCATGTCTCTCTCACTTTATGGAACACAAACAATTATGGCCAAAATCCACCCATGAGATGTTATTGAGGAATTAGATATGTCTTGAAGTTATCATTATTGATAGTGGCTGAGCTTTCCCATAGCAAGGTCCAACTATACTTAAACTTGTGAAACAAAGTAATATTTGTACAAATTCAGTACTGGGCTGACATTATTTCTTACTATAATGAGAGTACAATCATTAAAGCATCCATACATATTCATAGAAAATATTCAGATCCTTTTAGAAAATAGTTTTTCTCTTTTGGCTCCCAGTTTACCAGCATCATTTTCACACTTGCAGCTGACCTGTCCATTCCTTGAGCTGGACTTTATCACCTCTTAACTGTCCTCATTTTGAGCCTCTGTGAGTCAATAGTCTCCAAAGATGGGCTTAGGTTTTACATTTTCATTCCTCTTTTTGTGTTTTTCTTTTTCTGTTGAGTATCTTGGCTAGAGGAAGTCTTTAGCACTATGGAGATGAGCTCGCATTTAATACTGATGTCCCTCCTCAAGCCAATTGCAAATGACTAGAGCTCTTTGATCTCCTGAGGGAGAGAATTTTCAATAATTACTTACTTCAGTCCTATTAATTCTCAAAGTAAAATACAGACTTATCTTGGACTCCAGGACTGGGGAAGCAGATCCAGAAGATGAGCCTTGAGGAGTTAAGAAGACCAGGTTGTTCAGCCGAAATATTGTGCTTGGCCTTCCTTTTGTGCTGTAGAGAATATACTCCTGGTCTGGGTCAGGCTTAATAAGTGGGGCTTTTTTGTTAGAAATAGTCAGTAAAGCCACAGTCACCTGAGACTGGCAGCCCTGGGAAGGATTCTGCAGTGAGGTGGCTGCAGAGCAAGTGAAAGACAGCCAGTGCCCCTGATCTGCCTCTGGGATCAGTCACACTCGTCCTCCAGAGCTGGAACATTCAAAGATCTGCACCTTCCTTTCCCACCCATGTGCTGGCAGCTGTCCTTGCTTTGCCATTCTCATGGGGGAAGTCAGAGATCAGAGTCACAAAATCACCTCTTTCAGCTGCCACTGCTGCTGGTGTAGCTGAGCAAACTTCTACCTGGGTATGGAAGGAGTGGCAGATCCTGGGAGCAGCTCAGCTCCAGGATCAGCCATGGAATGGCAGCAACTTGAGGGGTTTTGCAGCTGTACTGTGACAGAAAGGGCATGAGAAGCGTCCCTTGAGGTCTGGGGCAAGGAGCTGAGGGCTACATAACTGTGAAATTAAGAAGAAACAATACATCAGACCAATTATTTAAATGTAGTTTAATATGAACTCTTTGATGTCCTTTGATTTATGTTTGTCAGCCTGCAAAGTTTTAACAAATTTTCTCTTCTGCCTATGCCACTGTGGAGCTGTGCCTTTGATAATTTATGGTTTTTAGGACCCAAGGAAAAGTACTGGAAGGCCACAGTCCACAGCTTGGAGACTGTGGAGATGGACACTCAGAAATTCCTGAGAAGCAGAGGCTGAGAAGGATTATAAGGAAAAATACAAGCCAGACCTTATAAGTGACTTTTCCTGGTGTTGGTGGGAGAATTTTTGCTGTCCTGCCTGAGCACAGTGCATAATGAAAGAGTGGAAAGCACTGGGATGCAGAAAAGCCCTCAGGTATCCAAAGTATTAGATTAAATAAAATCAATGCAATTTGCATTTTAAATATCTTTTTTGGAGACTCTGTGGCTTGTGAATTGCTATATTAGATTATAAAATTGACTAGATTAAATGTCTTGCATTTTGTGCAGCAGTCCAGTTTTTCGACTCACTGATTGTGGGGGGCTTCTTCTCTCCCTTCTTTCATTCCAAATGGAAAAAAAACAAACAAACAAACAAAAACCCTCATTCATGGAGTCTAATTTTTAGTATCTTCAAATGAGTCATTTTTTTCAAACGTGAGCTCCTTTTTCATAGCCAAGGAAAAATATTCTTACAAAAACATGCATCTCAGCCCTGTTTCCATCCATTTTCAAATGATTACAAATGTCACTTTGAGCACTTTTTAATTGGAGTGTAATGGGGCATCACTAGATTCTGTAACCTTGCAGTCTGGCCTTTATCCCCTCTTATCCTCCCACTTAAATGTCGAATTCACCATTGCTAGGACTATTTCTATTAAGACCAGATTAGACCCATGGATGGAGGAGAATAATGTTCGATACCCATTAAAAATGAGCAGTGCTCAGTGAGCTCATGGTGCATTTTTCTCCACCATACTATTCTCAGTCTCTGTGTGCTTGTGAGACTCACCTGTCTTGCAGAACCACAGTGTCCAACAGTGAAAGCAACGCTGTTTCAACACTTGACTCTACTAATACCCAGTGTGAAATCTATACTGATGTTTAACAATCCAAAAAGATTGCATTCCAGCTGATCTGATTCTTTCTTTTTTATTTCAAAAAGCTTCATTTCATCCAGTAAAATTTACTGTGAAGTGCAGAACTCTTTATGCTCTAATCAGCATATTCACATCTTGGGACTGTCCATAGCAGCATTGCTTTCACGAACTTCAGTGTTTCTGTAGATTGGTTAAACTTGCTTTTGCAGAGCCATTAAGTGCTTTGCAATAATTCCAGAAATCATCCGAATTTACCTCAGTTCTTACAGCTTAAGTGTGCAGGTAGGGTTGGCATTACACATCCAACAATTTGGAGGGAAGGTAATCATAGAATCATAGAACAGCTTGGGTTGGAAGGGACTTCAAATACCATCCAGTTCCAACTCCCTGCCATGGCCAAGGCCACCTTCCACTATCCCAGGTTGCTCACAGCCCCATCCAGCCTGGCCTTGAACACTCCCAGGGATGGGGCATCCACAGCTTCTCTGGGCAACCTGTGCCAGGGCCTCACCACCCTCACAGTAAACAAATTTTTCCTAATGTCCAATTTAAACCTGCTCTCCTTCAGCTTGAAGCCATTCCGCCTTGTCCTGGCTCTCCAGACCCTCATAAATAGTCTCTCTCCATCTTTCTTGTCACTTCCTTTTAGGTCCTGGAAGGCCACAATTAGGTCACCCCAAAGCTTCACTTCTCCAGGCTGAACAATCCCAATTCTCCCAGCCTTTCCTCATGGGAGAGGTACTCCATGCCTCTGATCATCCTGGTGTCCCACCTCTGGACTCACTCCAATGTCCTCCCTGTGTGGGGACCCCAATGCTGGATACAGTTATCAGCTACTCCACAGATGGAGCGTCTCTGAACTTAACCAATAACAAGTCAGCTACAAAGGAACTAAAGCTATTCAGACTCACTTTGCAATGCCCACAAAATGTTAACAAGGAGAAGAGAATGGAAACAGAAAACAACACTTGTAAGTTTGCTAGACAAATATTTTCCCTTACAGGTGGCTTAATACTTGGGAAAGCTCACAAATAGAATTGAGCAGGGAACAAAGTAGATTAACTTCCACAAGGAAGTTCAGTTGCTGATTTGTTGTTGTTCTGGTTAGGAAAAAAAGAAAGCTAAACTTTTTTTTCCTGCATAAAATCTATGTAGAGTCTGTTTAAATTCATCCCTATGTGTTTATTATCTGGTTTTATGCTATATATGATTTTAAAATAAAATAAATAGATGGGAAATTTAAAGTATTTTTACAGCATTTTACCCCTAAAATACCAAAAGAGATAGTTTTAAGGGTCTTTTAGGTGCCTCCCATTATACAGAATGGATACAACACCTGTTTTCACTGAAATTTAATTTCTTAGCCAGAAATGATAATTCAAAAATCTCCCAAGCCTTACAGATCTCAGTATTTGTGCGGATTCAGAGCAGTAGATTGGTGAATACAAAATCAACCATGGTCACATCTCACCTCTTCCTGTTCATTTCCCCTGGTCTTTTTCACCCACTCCCATAATGCCTGGAATGAGGTCTTTCAGCTCTGTGTTGCCCTGGATTTTTTTCCTGAAATGTAATCCTGAACGGATTCACTTGCTGAGCTTGTGCCCCTTCCTCACTACATCTGCTGGGAGCAGAGACTGGAGGTTCTCCTGAGCTTGGGAATGGGTTCCAGCTCTTGCTGGCAACATGGAAAAACATTAACAAAGCCTGTGTCAAGCTGCTATGACCTGGCACAAGCCCTGCATCTCAGCCTGACAATGCTCCCGTTCGTGAGGCTTTCTCATGCCTCTGTTAATGCACTACTGAGCATATCAGTGTCTATTTAGGGAGCTTCCCTACCCTGGTGGACACACTGATTTGACTGTCAAAGTCTGTATTTCTATAGCATTTCTTCAGAGCTGGCTGCATGATCATATGGATCAGAGAGTGGCAGAAGAAGACCATGATCTCAGAGAAGAGGCATTGGTTCAGGTCAAACCCACTCCCTGCTGTTGCACTTCAAGTTTCCTGTGGACTCTCATCACCAGTGTCTGGGGTCACAAGGCTCTGGGGTTACAGTGAACACTTGATGTGGTTCTTCACTGAGTCTTTGCCTAACCTGCTTTGCCTATTTCTAATGGTGTTGTCTGGAACGGCACAAAGCAAAGGAACAGCTCTGCCATTCCAGCTCCTCCCCGCTGCCCCCTTGGTCATAGGCTGGCACTGTACAGAGTGCACAGGAGTGGAGAAAGGGGGCAGGAAATTCATGGTTTGAGCTCGTATGGCTCCAGCAGGATGCACAGCCAAAATGCAGATGCCTGTGCAGGAAAGGAATTCTACCAAAGACACAAAAAAAGGTAATTCACTGGCTTTACATTGACCTACAGCAGATACACGCTGAGAAGTCCGAGAACAGTCCAGGACCGAAAATTAGCCATGATTAAACCATCCCATCTGGTGCTTTATTGGCTGCAAGTAGACATGCTAGATTTGATGTTAGCCACAATCCAGTCGAATTGCAAAAAGTGCTTGTGTTTGAACTCATCCATCTCGTTTTCCACACTGGGGGGAACTGGTTGAGAAAGAAAGACAGCAGCAGCATAAAACAGACGTGTTTATTCACAAGGTACCTCATGCACTGGCATGACTGGCAGTCTGCTTCTGTTTCTTCAACAGACTCCTGTAACCTTTAATATGTCACTTGATCTCACTCAAAGCCCTTTAAAGTCACTTCAAAATGACTGAAAACTGAGACTGGAGCTCAAAGGTATAGAGACATCAAGGATTAATTTCCTTTTTACCATGGTCATCAGGGGAAGATGGACATGTTCATCACTAACTTCAGGATGTGAATTAAAAAGTGAAAAGAAGTTGGAGAGGTGGAAAAAGGAGAAAAAAAGATCAGTCCATCCTTAAGTCTGACTACTCACCAACTAATGGTCCGCAGCTGATCTCAGAATAAAAAATTAAGCCAATGCCAGCCCATTTCAGCCACTGCTTTGCAAAAGCCCAGATTCTCTTTTGAATAGAGTCTACAATGAAAATTTTCATAACCTGTGTCAAACAGCCCAGATCAGTTATGTTAGCAGAGTGCTGTCGTGGAGAAACACTCTGTGAGCCTGAGCAGGAGGCTGAACTGCAGCCACAGCAGCTTTGGAAGTAAGAAGAAACCTCCCATCCTTGCCTGTCTCATGACATGGAAAAGAGTCTGGATGCATGAACTGGGATGAAGGACCGGTGCTATTTTGAAGACTTGAATCATGGAATAATTAGGGTTGGAAGGGACCTCAAAGGTCATCTGGTTCCAACTCCCCTGCCATGGGCAGGATCACCTTCCACTAGACCTGGTTGTTCAGAGCCCCATCCAATCTGGCAGCAAAGGCTTTGAGAGGTTAGAGGAAGTTTTAGGACCACAGTATAAAATAAATGTTTCTGAAACTTCATTGAAAGACATTCTAGACTTGCCTGAAACAGAAAATATTCTAATTTTTGGGGGAAAAATGGTTGTTTACACTGCAGCAAGAGTTTGTTTTCATGCTAAAAAGACACTTCCTTCTTCAGGATAATTTCTGCTTGTGTTCAGATATTTTATGTATTCAACAATATTTAAGATCATTGAGACAAGACCCATTTAAGTCCTAAACAAGGGCTTTTCTCTGCAGGTTGGCAGGCAGATGTGGAAATCTCCACTTAATCCCAAGGAGAAAGAGAGAGTTAAAGAATTTTTTGATTTAGAGACCTGAAGTCTGCTTCTGAATATTCTTGTTCAGTTGAGCAAGTTGCCTGTGCTATTTATTTTAATGATGCTCTAAGACCAGCAGAGGCATCTCCCGTTACTGAGCATCCCTAACAGAGGGTGAGACCCACGTGCCCTGGCTCTGTCACCCTGAACAAGCACATCTGCACCACAGTGCCCCTCTGTGCTGCACAGCCCAGCTAGGAGAGAGGAAGTCATAAGTTTAGGAAGTTGGCTGAAAACTTAAATTTTCTCAACAGTAAGCAACACAGAAGATAAACAAGAATATTACTAAGCTTGTGCCAGTACCTGGTCATTTTGGTCTGCGAGGTAAATAGAAGTGATAAAATAAACTTTCCTAGCTTTGTTCTCTTACCCAAGTTGAAAGTAACATGAAAATACTTGTGCTCTTCTTAATGGTTTCTGAGCCTTTGCTGACTCTAAGGGTATCCACACTGATTATCACAGAAACATAGAATCATTACTGTTGGAAAAGACCTTTAAGATTACCAAATCCAACTGTGGATCTGCCACCACCACCATATTCACCACTAAAGCACATCCTCAAGGGCCATTTCCACAGGTTTTCTGAACACTTCCAGGGATGGTGACTCCATCACTCCCCTGGGCAGTCTGTTCCAGTGTTTGTCAACTCTTTCCATGAAGATTTTTTTTTCCTGTTATCTAATGCAAACCTGCCGGGGGGCAACAAAAGGCAATTTCTCTATCCTAGGAAAAATAACCCAATCTGGCCCTAAATTCAACCACTGTAACAAAGCAGCCAAGGACACACCTTGCTTTTGGATAGTTTGAGATTGTGCTGTCTCCAAGCCAGCTTTCAGTTAGATCAGATATGTAGTAAATGTTTTATAGGGAAAAACAGCCCAAGAACACACAATTTGTAATCATAGTGAGAACATCTCAAAAATTTTAGAATTGAAGTTGTTTGCTTTCCTAGTTTCAACTTTATTCATGGCAACTATCACCCAGAATTGCCATACTTATAATTTTTATTGAAAAACTGGGGGAATGGGAGTATGACAGTTACAGACAAAGACTAGAAAAATAAAATTTATGAGAAGAACACAAAAATATGGGATGATTTCTCCAAAATGCCTTTTCTAGGGAAAAATATAATCAATCATAATTCTCAATCTGGCTTTGCTAATATTTCCAGTTTTAATTATGAACAGACCAGAAGGCTAATCAGGGAAGAATCATACCTGCTAATATGTGATCAGAGGAGACAGCTTGTCCTAAACATTTCTGAGTGACGGTGGTCCAGGAAATTAACAACTGTCTCTACATACAGAGAGACAAAGTCATAATTAAAAGAGGAAAGCAAATAAAATAAGAGCTTCTGCTGGCCATATTTCTTCATCCACTGCAGGTCTATTTGTGGCATTCAATTAGAAGTGTAAATCGGTGCTACTGCTTTGCTAAAATTACAATACAATATTTATTGCAGTGGTGCATTGGTTTTAACACTGCTCTGTTCCAGCTTGCCAAGGTCATCAAAAGTGAATTCTGAAAAACCAAAGATCCCCACTCTAAAAACAATTGTTTCCCATGGAACAGATCCTTGAAGGGATAACATTCAATGCAGAAAGTGTGAGAGACTTTCACGGTGCTACTCTTAAATATAAGTTGAAATAACATATCTCAGGAGGATGAAGAATAGGAAATCAAAGACTTTTGTGAGACAATGGTGACAAGAAGCTTGGTTGCTTTTTCTGTTTTTTTCCCTGAGAGATCATCCTTCTAGGAGCCCTTGTGACTTTGGGACAGTTTTGGGAAGGGGGAGTATACCTGGCAAAAGGAAGAGTTTGTGGAAAACATAACAAAATCATTCTGTAAGCACATGCTATAGGCAAATAGCTTTCTCCACAGGAGGCCAATTTAGCTCCAGAAATGTGGAGTCTATGCATTATTTATCTGCCAGAACACAGAACCTAAAACTTGGTGGGAGATAGATGACTTGGGCTTGTAGGAAGGTACTCTAAGATGACAGAAGTCACAGATTATGTGAGAGGATGTTGCAGGGGCAAAACCTGCTTAGGTGTTTAAGCTCAGTCAGAATAGAAGCAGTTTATTCATTTTTTATCAACACATGATTAACTGACAAACGGTGAACTGTCTGCTCAGAGTCAGGTTCAGTCTTGTGACAGATGATCACAGGACTAGATATTTACAAATGTTAACTCCTACAGATTTCTAACCCTGCTGTCCCTCGCTGGCTGGGTACCAGATCCCTGCAGCATGCCAGGGAGGATGTTTGGCCCAGCCTGGGCAGGCTGGTGATGCCACAGGGCAACTTCTGGCAGACCCAAACCAGGCCCACTCTGCTACTCCTCTCCCTTCAAGATTTCTCTACTACACTACGAATTTTCATGCCACTCCTTTAGTTCTATTTGGGATGACTCTTCATTTCAGAATTCCTTTTAGAACTCACCAGTTACTGTTTCATATGGCTGATGGTCATCATCTTAATATGATGAGTTTGGGGCACACTGCCCTCCAGTTTGTGTTTTATGCCTGCTCCCTGTGTGCTCTCACACTCAAGGCAATCAGGGATGGTTGTCCAGGCTGTTTGCCAAGTGGGCTGTACAAGCTCTCCCATAAAGTATGAGAGCCACATCACCTTAAACTGCATCTCTGGCCTTGAATTTTAATACTACAATTTTGATTGTTGTATTTAAAAGATGTTTAAAGAGGCCACTTGCTCTCATAGTCTCCTGCTTGGGCTCCCAGTGGTGTTTTCCCCTTGAAGTTTATTCCTTGCATATAATAAGTCTTCCTTTTTTCATGTCTCTGTGTTTATACTGATAAAATTGTCTTTGAATTTAGCTGCTTATGCTATTCATTGCCTGTGGGCTGAAGCCATAAATCTCTAACAGCCATAGCCAGAGCATCTGGCAGCCATTTTATATTTGGTTCACAGGAAGAAATGGCAAAGGAGACTTATGCATTAAGCTTTCTCCTTGAAAACGTGCAGTTATTCCCTTTGTTTTGAATAGAAAAGGAGGATATAAATGATCCTAGGTGTCTCAAGAAAATATTACAGGGCAAACCGTATATTCCTTGCCCATGCAAATCACATTAGTGAGAGCTGTGGATTAATTGGTCCAATCCCCATATAATTTTATCACATTTTCTTTGCTCCTTCCCTGCTGTATAAACTCATTAAACAGTTCGCTTTGCCATGTAGAGAGAGAGAGAAGTAGCTACCTACCCTCATAACTTTGATATGCATGTACATAATGAATTTGAATATCCATTTTTGTAGAAATAAATATAGATAGCGATCTCTCTATTAACATTCTCTGTACACAAAGACAAATGAAAAGACAATGTCATTAGGATCCCAAAGAGAGTCACTATTGACTGAAGGATGGCAGCTAAATCAGAAGACGGAGCTGTAGAAAGTTTTAACTTGCTTTTCTCAGACTTCTTTACTGTGATCAGATTTTTTCTGCAGTATTGATGTGTATTGTTTGGCAGGCCAAGCAAGGAGTTTCAGTACCACGGGAACTATTTAAAAGTGTAAAAGTGTACACAAGTGAGGAAACAAGTGTATCCTCAAGTATGTTACTGATGTGCTAACACAATTTCATGGATCCCAGTGGACTGTATTATGTTTCACACAGCTGAAGCACTGTGCAGCTGGCAGTAAAATACACAGAGATCTCCATTTGTTTAGGTACGTTTATTAGTTTCTGGGCTCAGCTGACTCTACCTGCTGCTCACTTATTATTTCTGCAAGCATTAGCGAATTGAAAAGCTGACGGGAGGCCCCGGCCTCACTCGGAGCTCAGGCAACTTACGATTGGATGCTTCGGTGCTGTTAAGATGCCACATGCTGTTGTGCTTCCTGCACTCTGTTAAAAATCGTCTTGCAGATGTCTTTTTACTTCTGTAAGGCTTGGTACAAGGCTTACCAGGGGTGGGGACTCTTGCTCTTCAGTTCTTCTCATCCCGTTTCTGGATAAAGTCTGTACTGGCTACTGAGCTTGCAAGAGATAAGCAAATCCTTGGGCCGGAGGGACAATTGCCTATCATGAGGTCTGCTTTTTAATTAAGAGGGCTGAGAAGCAGTGACCTTGCTGTACTTTCTCCATACAAGTGCAGAAGTAAGATTAGTGATGCACTCTTTTGGGACATTACATTAATTTGAGGGAATCTTGCTTTGAAATGAGCATCCTCCAACTTCAGCCGGTTTCAGTTTTGTTCACCCAGCAGCTCAGGACACATCACTTACCCTTTACCCAAAGGAAGCGGAGCCTTCTTCATAAGCAGGTGGGTGAACACGTCTGTAAGATGGACATCTTTAGCTGTGGCCCCGGTGTTGGGAAGGACTGCAAAGAGTGTGAGGTATCCTTGTCACAGCACTGGGCCAGCTGAGGAACCCGACTCCTCACAAAAAATAAAGGATTAACACAGACACATCTGATTTAACAGGAAACCACTTCTTTGATCTCAATTATATGTGATGGTTGCAAATGAAGAAGAGGTAACACTATGTAGTAGTAGGTCTATTCTATAAAAATACGGCCAAAACAACATGTTCAACCTAATTTTTGAAGAGTTAATGGTAAGTGTGCTAAGTCAGAGATGAGATACACAGCCCATCCTTAGGACTGACATGGGAGTCTCAGTGTGAGTGGCATGTCTGCAGTCAGGGAATGGGATGTGCCCTTCTGACTGCACCCTGATCCCAAGAGTCCCAGCCTTGGTGTGGAGCCAGGCTGCTCAGACCAAGGCTGGGGAGAAGCTCATAAGCAGAATCCACTTCCCAGGCCGAGGCAGTTTGTGTCACACTGTCTGATCCTGTGTGATTGTGGAGTCAGACCTTAGCTGCCCTTTGAAAACATCCATCCTGATGACTGATATCAGTAATTCATTCTGAATTATCCAGCCACTGCTTATAGCTGAATCCCATCACCCTGAGTGAGTGCTCTAGTGAGAAGCAGTGGTGGTAAAATATCTTGAGTAAAGCTTTTGACATGTGATTGCAAAGCATTTTCTGTGATTGAGAAAAATACAGGCTGGATGAATGGGCTTAAATGGGCTGGATATTAGTTGGATTACCAGACTTAAAGGGCAGTAATGAATAGTTCAGCATCCAGCTGGCAACCAGTAAGTGGAGTACAATAGGGACTGATTCTGGGACAATATTATTCCACATCTTTATCACCGGCCTGAATGATCAGACAGAATGCATCTTCAGCAAATTTGCAGGTGAAGATGCAGTGTGTGGAAATATGTCAAATGACAGTAAAACTTCAAGTTACAAGGAACTTGATAAACTTGAGCCTGGGGACAACAGAAATCTCACGATGTTCAGAAATGAAAAAACACAAAATTCTGCATATGGGTCTTTCAAACTGCGTAATTGGCTGCAACAGCAGTAAACTTCTCTTGCTTGTTTACAGGAAATTCACACCTGCAATGTTGCGATCTACTTTGGGTCTCCTACTCGAGAGGTGATTGGAAAACCACTTGCAGAGTGCTAACAAAGTTGTCAGGGCCTTAGAGGATACAACCATCAAGAAGACAGCGGAGTTGAGTTTGTTTAACCTGGAAAAAGGAATCCAAAGAAGAATCTAATTGCAGACCACTTGAAGGATTTTAAAAGGGATGGAGCCGAATTCAGCTCAGTAATAGTGGCTGGTGGTAAAACATTCAGCAACACCCATGAAGCGCAGCTTGGCAGGTTGAGGTAGGTTAGTAGGAAACCCATTTTCACCAGGTAGGTGGTGCACGCCTGGAGTAGCTTGCTGAGAGAGGCTTTCGAATCTCCAGTCTCTGAGTTTCTCAAAATCCAACCAAACAATGTATGGTTGACATGATTTGTTGTCAGCAGCAGCTCTGCTTGAGGTTGGATTATGTCTCTCTGGAGGTGTGTTCCAGCCAAGGTTTCTATGATTTGTTCTCCAAAAGTGCATTGACCACACAGATATGATATATGCTAACCAAGAACACTTCATTTTCCCACCTTTCTCTAGTGGCTGTGTTAGGTAATGTTGGCAGAGCTTTATTTTGCAGTCTGTATGCCGCAAAAGTCCTTCATACAATGGAATCATAGGAAAAACTACTGTATCTGAAGGGATATCCAGAGGTCTAGTCCAAACTCCTTCTCAAAGAGCTGTCTTCAAAGTAAGGTCAGACTGCTCAAGGCTATTCAGATTTTGAAAATTTCCAATCTTCTAATCACAGAACCATAGAGTTATTAAGGTTAGAAAAGACCTCTAAGAACAAGTTCAAGTGTTAACCCAACACCACCGTGTTCATCACTAAACCCTATGCCCAAGTGATACATCCACTCACCTTCTGAACATTTCCAGGGTTAGTGATTCCACCACTTCCCTGGGCAGGCTGTTCCAGTGTCTGACCAACCTTTCAGTGGAGTTTTTCCTAATATCCGATTTAAACTTCCCCTGGCACAACTTGAGGCTGTTTCTTGTCAAGCTGTTCCAGTGTTTAACACTTTCATTATGAACAACATATTGAAATATCTCCTGCTGTAACTTCTTCCTGCTGTCCATTTTGACTCTCTGTCTCTGGGAAGAGCCTGTTTCTCCTGCCGGTCACCCAGTAGGACATGGAAGAATTCAGTGAATCACCCCTTAACCTTCTATTTCCTGACTAAACCTGGTTTATTTCCTGAATAAACCAAACACCTTCAGCCTTTCCCTATAAGCTGGGTACTCCAGATCCAGTTCCACACCATCACTGCAACAGCACACTGCCGATTTCTGTTCTATTTGCTTTCCCCCAGGACTTTTCTTGCAAAGGTTCTTTCTAGCCAGTTTTTGAGTAGCAACCCCTTCCTACAGGTGATCAGTTATTCCCCCAATTTGTTGCAATTTGGTGTAATACACGCTTTTGCCAAATCCATCCAGTTTATCTGCAATTTTTCTGTTCAACCACCCAGCCACACCCTGTTGTTCTGGCTGCAAAGACACTGTGGGAGACTGTGAAATGATTTGCTAAAGACCAGGGGAAAAACCATCCACTTCTGTTCCCTCGTTCTCAGAGCCCATCTTCTCCTCACAGAAAGCAATCAGGTCGGTACAGCAAGACTTAAACCTGGTAAATCCAACCTAGCTGTTCCCAGTCACCTTCATGTCCTTCATCCACATGGAAATGGCTTCCTTGGAGACTTCCTCCAGCAACTTCCCTGGCAAGAGATGACTGATTGTCAGTTCCCCCTTGATTTTTTTCAGGTGGGAGAAATTATTACCATTTTTTTTTTTTTTTAACCCAGTCCACAGGGAACCTCTGATGGCCACACCCTTTAAAAGATGTTAGAAAGTGGCCTCAGAATGAAGCTGGCCAACTCCCACAGCACCATACAAAACATGTACTATGGAATTGAATCTATAATTACATTTTCTAAGGGAGCTCAGAAGTATCTTTCCCCNTTTCAGTTCCCCCTTGATTTTTTTCAGGTGGGAGAAATTATTTCCATTTTTTTTTTTTTTAACCCAGTCCACAGGGAACCTCTGATGGCCACAACCTTTAAAAGATGTTAGAAAGTGGCCTCAGAATGAAGCTGGCCAACTCCCACAGCACCATACAAAACATGTACTATGGAATTGAATCTATAATTACATTTTCTAAGGGAGCTCAGAAGTATCTTTCCCCTTAGCTGAAGCTTGTATAGAATTAAGTCAGCAGATTCAGAGCAGGGAAGCTTTCACCCCTCCCCTTTCATATCACAATTCTTGAAGTATTATTTTCTAGCTATTACTAAGAAATAAGGGAGAATATAAGGGCTAAAAATAAAACCAAAAGGGTTTAATTTTTAAAAAAAAAAAAATCTGAATTCCAGAAATACATTGGAGAATGCAAAGTAGGAGAAGCTTTGGAGAGAGCAAGAATAAAGTTCTCCTGGAAAATTTTCGGAAGCCAAACTGAAAGTGAGCAGCAAAATAAACTGACCCATGTAAAACCAAAGCTCTCTGTTGGTCTCCAGCAGGCAGCATGCCTCTCTTCATCAGAGTAAGAGAAGAACAGATGAGCTGCCCTTGTTGCTCCTTTTGCATAGCTGTGAATGGTGCAACAGGCAAGTGTTCCAAAGTCTCTGTGCTGCACAGAACTCAGATAAAAAACAGATTTTTTTTTTAATTTTCACATCTTTTTTTTCTCTTCTTCTAACCATTCCTATTTTATTTCCCCCTTTTCTGTGAAATTTGTTGATTTTCTTTTTCCCTAAATTCTTTTTTCCCTGTGCTTCTATTCATTGTATTTATTTTTAATAGCTTTCCTGGCATGCTCTGTGGTACCCAGAATATTCTGGTTACAGGGATATCTGTTCTGTGGTATCTCTGGCACAGCATTCCACGTGCTGGTTTGTCTTCTATTTTGCAGTCTCCAGACATACAGACTCATGGGGCACTAATGCAGATAAACTTTATTGCATGCCTGGAGCTTTACAGCATTAATGTAACACACACACACACAAAATAATACTGCACCATAATGGTTAAGGAAAATTATTTCTATTACAAGGGAAAGTTATTGAGACAGTGTCCTAAGGCAACTTGCAAATTCATCAGTTGGAAGTCTCTGCAGTTAGCTAGCCAATCTTCAGGTCTGATAGACAGAACTAGTGAAACAGCTCTGATTATTTCTGCAGACTCTCTTTTCCTGGTTGTTCACAGAGCAGAAAATTTGGTTGGGTCCTTGTTATCCTGTCTCAATTCCTGCCCAGCTTTCAAAAAAACTCTACTTTTTTTTCCCACTTACTCACTCTGAGTGGTACCATGAGACCAGTGTTTGTCAGGGCCACTGGGAGCAGGTTTATCAATCCCCCTTCTGTCTCCAGAGCTAAATCCCCTCCAGGATCAAGTCTGAAGTTCATTCTTCACTCTCCAGCGTGTGCTCACAGCCATGAGCTGCAGCAATCCTTGCTCCCTGGCTCAGAGGGAGTTGCTGTTCCCTGAGCACTGCCAGGATTTATGTGAACTCTTATCTCTTTTAATGCCTGCTGTCTCATTTTAATGCCAGCCTCAGAGATGGAGACCCACAGTTTGAGAAACGTCCCTGTCACTGTGTCAATAGCCTCCTTTTTGAGATTCTCTTTCGGTTCCTGCTCTCTCACACATCAAACTTCAGGCATGGACAGTTTATGCCAGACCTGCCAGGGCTCTTTCATTCAACGCAGCACAAGTACATCAGGGCTGAGCTTGATATCAGCAGCATATTAAGTTTTCAGGCACCTTCAGCTTGGTCTGTCATGCTAACTATGGCCATAAACACCTGGGAGCCAGCTTTAATGCTTCCCCACTTTCGAAGGTCTCCTCTGTATGATAACTGCAGAAAACAAGGCAACTGTTCAGCTCTGCCTCATTTCCATGACTGAAAGGCTTTTGTTTTGGAGGAAATGCACAGTTTGTTCTCTCACACTGTGAGCGATACTGGGTTATAGATACTTGAAGGGCAGGAAATCCAGCAGAACCTGGCTGGTGAGAGTTGGGGCAGCTGAACCAAAGTGGTGCTAATGTCCTCTGCATGTCACGTTGCCTGACTCAGCAGGGAGATTCAGTCAACACTCGAGCTGTGCGTGGAAAAATTTTTCCCGGATGCTCAGGTACAGGATGGATAAACACAGCCTGGCTGGGCAGCCACCCACAAAGCTGCATATCCATCACAGCTCTGCTGCTCCCCTTGACTGCTCCAGAGACATGAAAAGCACCAGGCTGCAGAAAGCCTCAGCCGTTCCTTCACCAGAGCACCAGTCCCAGCCCCTGTCCCTCCCAGTTCCTGGTGGCTGTTAAAAAGCCTTTCTGCAGCCTTTCCTTCAACCTCCTCCCATAGCACAAAAAGCCCATGGGACATTCAGAGAGAACTAAAACACAGATGCCTCCTCCCTGTGCCCAGATCCCTGAGGATCTAAATCACTGCATGTGCTCTGAGCTTCCCCACCACTCAAAGACTGTGGCAGGAGGAATCTCCCATCCCTAGTTCTCAGAGGAGCCAGTTCCAGATGATGGGGATGCAGGAACCTGTTGCATTAGCAGCGCTAATGCCAGGTGCTAACACAGGGCAAGAACTGGAATTGGCAAACCTTCATAGCAAAGGGGTTTTCCTGCCACTGTCAATGTGTTGAATACCAGCTTTCCAAAGAAACAAGTTACATTGCTGAATGCTGATAACATTTGACTCCAGGAGGAAACATTTGTTTAATAAACTAAAGTTCTTTCTTTGTTGCAAGAGAGATACAGTTGTTCTCCAGCCTCCTCTGAATCCTCAGTGAATCACAGGGGGTTGTTTTCATTTTCTGGTGATGCTGATTTCAGGTGATGCTGATTGTTTTTCATCTTCCCAGAAATATGTCTGCTAAGTTCTGTCATCCCCTTGATGTGCAGCTTCTTGGCACTGCTCAGCAGCGTGGTTTAATGAGAGGGAAGACCTGGAGCTACCCACTGGCACATGCTCTCATTCCTTCTCCAACTTCTCTTTAGATTGAATGAACTTCTGTTATGCCGGATATTAAATTGCTCTGAATTTTACACTTGGCCAATTCTATTATTCTCTCTTGCAGTTTTTTCAAAAAACAGTTGGCCACTGTAAAAAGGTCTTACACTGTTTGTATGGCATATAGGTACATATGATACTGTGCACAATGAATTTAGTGCACAAATATCCAATCAGGTTAGCACAAACCAGTAACTGGGAATTGGAATATATATAACAAAACAGCCAGGACTGCCAGTGTCATTAAAGAAAATCCTTGTGCCAGACCAGGGACCACAGCCAAGGGTGACAGTGCAGCCAAGGAAATGTCCCCAGACCATGAAATAGTGATGAAGTCACAAATACCAGCCTTTAATGTTTCTTCACCCACACTAGGAGTCTCCTTCCCCTATGGAAAAGTTGTAGGTCAAGTGTAAGAGTGGCTGTGCTGGGATATGCAACAGGCAAGGAGAGTTGTGGGGTGTGGGTTCTGAAGCTGTGATGTTCCATAGTTCCGCTCACCCCCAGAAATTCTCACCTGGGAACGAGCCTCCTGCCACTGGCAGCCCCATGAAAGGCACTGGGACAGTGTGAAGGACTCCGAGGAGCACAGATCAATAGATCAATGCGCAGCAGCAGGAGCAGCAGGCTGGAAGAACTGGCTGCTCTCACCCGCAGCACAGGCGATGCTTTGCTGCCTCCCCGGCATCTGCCCAAAGCAAGGGAAGGCTCTGCTCCCCACCTAAACTGTCTCAGACCTCACTAAACCTTTGCAGCACCCTAAACCCACCCTGAGCCTGCTGGTGCCCCTCAGCTCTGTACTCTTGTCCTTTCCCAAAGATGCAGCAAGCCCTTCCTCTCTTCCTGAACCAAGTCTGCTGCCACAGCAAAAGTGAGTTTTGTCATCCTTTGGATATCATCCTAAGGCAGTTTATCTCATTCCTGCCTGCAGTGCTGAAAAGCCTTGAAATGGCTCCTTTCCAAAATGAAGCTAAAAGGGTATTTTCCTCTGCTGAGGAACAGAGACAAAGATTACTGAATGGCTCCTGCAATCTGTGTGGGCTTTGGGGGGTGGCTGCTTGCAGGGAGCAGCTTTGCCACAGTCTGCTGTGTATGAACCCCCAAATTCAGGCAGTTTGACAGATTGGGCCTCCCCAAAATCAAATCGCACAAATTAAAGCCTTTTGTAGGTGACACAACTCAGTACCTGAGTGGAGAGTCAAATGATTTTGCTTCTTCAATCAATTCTCTTTCCACTACATTGCACTGGATCTTATATAACAACTATTTAAATAGATAAAATCCACACAAAATGTTAAGTTGAAGGAACAGAAAGATATTCTTCATGACAAATGAAATATTTTCTTAAACTTTAGAAAATGAATCTGAAGTACATTGTAAAAATATTTTTAAGTAATTCTAAAAACGTCAAAACTACTCTTTCAACAATTTCTCCTTGTTTTTCGCTGGTTTTTTAAATGAAATTTCACTAGATTTTGTAAAAAAACCAGCAAAGTCAGCATTTTTACCAGTTTTGCTTTCGTTAGAGTTCTTCCATCTGCTCTAACACTTGATCGAGACAAAATGTGTTGTCTGCTGATTTCAATGGGGACTCTGTTATTAAGCTCACTGGAGCCAGTTTTTGAGGCCAAATATTAACAATGCATACACATTCAGCTAATATTTAAAGAATGACTTCATGGTGCTAAAAAATACCGAAGCAAAGCCGTCACATTCCTGCTGTGTGACAGACCAGTCTTGCAAGAAGGGCTGCTCCAAGTGACACTGTGCATGAGGGCTCGCAGATTATCACCTGACAAAGTAATCAGGTTGGAAAATTGCTGCTACTGTAATTGAGCTGTTCAATTGCAACTATTGTTGGAGGTATCTCCTCCCCCTGACCCAGGAGGCAGAGGAGCAGTCAGATCCTCGTACTTGAAATGCTCCCAGCATGGAAAGCTGCAGTGCTGCTGCTTTGTTTTACAGCAATTAAAGCTGATCTTCAAGGAAAAGGTGTCACTTAAAGATGCATGGAAATTTATCTATGAATCCAGAGGAAACTGTCAAAGTGAATATGTCTGAACCAACCAGTATTGGCACTGATGTTTCATTGGCTTCCAGCTTTCCTTGCCTATTTATAATTTCTAAAACTAGGTATAAAAGAATCTAGAAAGAGAAACTTGTTGGGAATTTTCTATTTGGCGGCACCCTCCTCTGGCACCTGCTTAACCATCTCTGGCTGCAAGGATCAAAGCAAATGAGAACCACAAACACACTGAATCTGATGGTCTGCTTTGAAAAGTCAACCAGGTCAGTCAATTGATCATCACATTGCACACATCAAAGCATTACAGGGGCAGCCACTACCTAAAACTGTTTTGCAGATCTTCCTTGAAAAGCAGCTTGATGGTCTAAGTATATCAGGACAACAAGCTTGTCTCCCCTGGCTCTGCAACACAGGCATAACCTCAGCCTTTCAAAGTACATGAAGGCCTGTGCATGCAGTTAATTATAAATAGTGTTGAAATGGAAGCTTAAAAATGGAAGGTCATGTTCCCTCCATCTGAACATTAAATCCCTTCAAGATCAGGCTGCCCTAGATAGAAGTGGCTGCGTTCAGCTGCGTGGTATCTGTATTACAAAATGTTCTTTGAAATGATCAGGTGGTGAAGGGAGTTTGACTTGTGCTTTGCCAGAGAGCCAAAGCAAAGAGGAAAGGTTAGGTACACAGCTTCTGCTAAGTGCTCAGCCAACAACACAACCGTGTTTGTCAGAGCTGCCAGGCCTCAGGGGTGTCTAACAGAGAGCTCGCTTTATCCCTCTGGAGATGGGCTTCCAGGGAAGGGCAAAGCCCATGAATCATGGGATATAATGCCTGTAGCCATTCAAATGCACTCGCTGGACTTGCTGGTATGCCAGGGAACACTGGTAGGATTTATCACATCCACCCCACTTTAAACTTATATTCAGTCACAAATGTAAAATATTGAGAGTCAGAAGCCTTTGCTGGTTTTCTGCCATTGCAAATTGACACGGGCCAGAATCCTTTGATTTTCCCCAAAGGCCAACAACCAACAGAAAGCCATGCCAACCCTGACTCCAGACCATCCTTGGAGAAGCACTGGCTCTGCTCCCTTCTGCAAGCGTAATCAATCATTGGAATGGTCTGCCCAAGGAAGTTTTGGAGTCACCATCCCTGGAAGTGTTCAAGAAATGACTGAGCATGACATTTAGTGCTGTGGTTTATCAGACATGGGGATGTTCAGTCAAAGAACTCAATGATCTTGGAAGTCTTGTCCAACCTAACTGATTCTATGATTTGCTTTCTGCCCATGTTAACCTGGTCAGTGTTAGCTGTTTTCCACACTGTTAACCTGCTAAAGACAAATCCTGTGGACCTATCCCAAAAATGTTTGTGGAAATAACTTTTCTGGCCTGACTGTGCCACAGCAACCAGCTCCCAGAGGACTGTTGCCTCTCACTAAAAGCTCTTTTCACCGGCTTAGCCTGGAGCCTCTAAGTTACTGGGATCTGCCCAGGGTCCACCTACACCACCCATGTGAAACACCAGCCACAGAGACTGACGGTGCTGCCTGGCGTCAGCTGTGCAGCACAGACACTCTGTGGGGTTGTGAGAACAAACTTCTTCCTGAGACTGAGCCCAGTTCAACCCAGTTCTACCCACTCTTCCTCACTGCAGAAAAGTACCCTCTTTCTCTTGGGTGAGCTGGATAAAGAAGCTGCTGTTCTTGCTTGTTGTGGAAAAGGGAGATAGGTCTTGGCATGACCATCTGAAATTGCAGCCAAATATTTTGCCTGGGGTTAAATAATACTTCTTTTGCTCAAATTTGGTTTCTAATTTCAATGAAAACTAAAAATGCATCATTCCTCTTAAGTTTAGTCTTTGTATGGTGTTTTTGAGGGTGGTGTGAGGTCTACTTTAGACCTTAGATTTATTTGTGTGTGCTGTACATATGTAGGATTACTTGGGAACTCTTAGAGACTGTTTTGACCATCAGCTGCAACACCAGACTGTCTTGTATCTCTCCTTCTACCTTTAAAAACACAAGAGTAGCCCTTTCCAACAGAAGCCAGTGTTTTTGGAAGCACGCAAGTCCTATCCAGAGAGCAATCAAGTGTGATCAGTGAAAAGCTCCATTGCCCCTCGTGCAAAGAGTAACCATCACCTGTTTGGCACAGAGCAAGGCCAGGGCCTAAAGGAGTATGTGAATGTTCCCAAATGATGCCTTTTAAAAAATGGAAACAGCAGGAAGCGCATTCCTGACACAAATTGTCCAAAAAGCAACTCCAGAGAAATGATGCAAATTTTTGATTCGGATTATGCAGGTACATGGGAATCGGTAGGATCAGATACCTTGACAAGGAAAAATAGTGCTGATGCCTTTTGCAAACCTATTTTTGCAACATCTGCTCATATTCAACAGAAATTGGTGCAACTTCTGTCTTACAGTCCGATCAGAGGGGCAAGAAAACTTTAAAGGATTTTACTGACTGGTCCCCCAAGGGCTTGGATGAGCATCAGTTCTACTTGGCCAAGCACATCTTGCAGAGTCAGAGCTCTGCTTTTAGGACCTCATTGACTGTTTAGCTTTACTGTCTCCAGTTTTGCTCTTGGCCAAAATTGTAGCATACACTTGTCATCAAAAATTCCAGCACCTTATTTATCTGGTAAGAATTCAAACAATAAAGAAGATGCCATGAAATTAATCTAGCACTCTGGCAAAAATCAGAGTGGTGGGAATTGACAAAGTACAAGCTTAATTCATCCCTCTTCGAGTCTCACTGTCATTTCAAGGCCCACCTGGGGTTGTTATATGGATGGCTTTTAGGCTGGGTGAAGTTCATGAGAAGAGATCAATAAGTATCTATTGATTGTATCTAAACAAAGACAACTACAGTACACTCATCCAATTCTTTCCAATGGCACATGGATTTTATGACAATATGTGTTAACTGATATAATCAGTTTTCTTAAATCAAGATAACAGTAGGTCCTTAGTTAAAGGTTGGTATTCCCTAAATTTTGCTGTCAGAGGTCTGATTTTTGAAAATCCCTTGGGTAAAAATTCTCAAGTGACATGGCATGGTTAAAACCAAACCCATCCCCAAAGGAATCAACATAACAAAAGAAAATCCAGTTCAATTTTTTTTTTTTTTTGTCAGCTCCTAAATTGCCTGTGTTCATTCCATTTCCTACTCTGTTTCCCATCAGAGACTGGGAGCTTCCACTCAATGGCATCATGAGACTGGAGGTAATTCCAAGACACTTGAGATGTCTTCTTCTCAGTCCTTCAGTGCCATCCAGCCTGAAGATGTTTGTGTCATCAGAGGCCTGGAAGAATGTGCAGATGCCTACAGTTTCCTGTGCCCAAAGACTGGTGACTGAAAATGACAGTGGTAATGATATCCTGGCAATCAGAGCTGAGAATGAATCACCTGCTGGTTTTAAATGGGACAAAGAAAACCAATCGTATTTCAATTCTGCAGGTGCTGGAAATTGCACTGGGGTAAATCAGTGTAAAAGATTCATCTATTTTTTTGTGGTCTGTTGATACTTCTAGAAAGAGGAAGCTCAAGCAAAAAAAAAAACAAACCAACTTTGGTTGATCTGAAAAAAAACCCCTTCAGATAATTTTTGCTGAATTTCAAGGCAAAATCCAAAAATAAATATATTTTGGATCCTACAGTTATTTCAGTTTTGGACATTTCTCCAATGCTAAATCCAAAGAAATCTGAAAATTTATATAATTTCAGATCAATACTTTTTGGCCATTGTTATTAAAGAAAGGTGAATATTTTCCAATCACATTATTACTGTTGTTTTAGGAACTGGGATTTTGGAAAACTTTATGCAATATCATGAAATCTGATTTTTTGGAGGAAAAGAAGAAAGATGAATCTGAAACCTTTTGTACGGTTTCACATCTGGGATATATGTGATATATTGATATTCCCTGCGACTCAGGTTACAAATACTTCTTCTGTTGTAATCACTTGAATTTAATAGTAAGGCTGTGCCTCAAATATAATCGTTTTTTATAAAATAGCACTTTGGCTCAAGGGAAGCTGTCTTCATTTTATGTGTGTTTCTGCAGGCAGAAGTTATTAAATTCTGTTTTCCATAAAGTCAAAGTACCCAAAATATTGAGGCAGCACACAGAAAACAGCTTTGTACAGGCAGTGCTCTGAGGAGACGATGTTGCAGAACCCATTTTGTGCCCTAATCCCAAAGGGACAAGACAAAAACAGCCTCAGCTCCTAAAAGTAATAGCTCGTGCTCTTTAGTTCTCAGATCCCTGATTCAGCGACTGCTACAGCAGCAAAAATAGCAGCTCTCATACACATATTCTAAGTGCAGGTTAGGAATTGCAGTTGAAATTATTTCAGGAAGACGTTTGTAATGCAAAAATGTCTGTCTAACCTATCCCATTATCTCTGGGATTGCAGAGGTTTTACTGACACTTCAAAAATATTTCATGAGAATATTCTATAAAAACACTAAAAATGCTTGATAATTCTTGTAGGGCTCTGAGAAGCAAATTCTTCCCCCATCCAGAGCTGAAAAGGTGTTACTGTCTCATGGATGATCAAAACAGCTGGAATAGGATTTTAGCACAAATGAAATGTGCTATCAGCATTGTAATTCATGCTTAAAAGGAACTCTCAGTATTTTATAAGCAAGCCTCGTTGATGATCTCTGCATGGCATTGTGTCTGTTTTATGGAGTGCAGGGCAAAGCTGAGTGTCTGGGACCTGCCATGCAAGAACTCATCTCTCTTGAGAGAGAAACCCTTGCAGACCCCCCGTGTGGTAGCACAGATGTCTGTGAGACCTCACAGGAACATCAGGCTGCACATCCAGCACCTGGACAGGGCACCAGAAGGATCCTGTCACTGTAATAACCAAGGAGATCCTCTGGGAAGAAGAGCAGGAGAAGGGGCTGGAAACCTCTAGAAGGGCTGTCACACTGCTAAGTTCTGCCCTTGGGCAAGCATAGCACCCACTGAAGGCAGGAGGACTTTTTTAGGGACTGGCGCTTCATATTGCTGCAAAAATTAAATCCAGGTTGGCTCACGGAGTTCTGCAGGAGAATATCTTTAGAAAATTTCCTATAAATGTTTAATCATTTAATCTTGGATGGCATTTAATTAGCAATCTAATTAACTTTTTTGTATTTATCACTCGCAGAGGCTCTTGGCACCTTCTGCAGAAGGGCAGGGGATCATAGTGTACACAGGGGGAATTCCTGGGGTGGGGAAGCCCAGGAGAGTGCCAAGACCCTCCAGAAGCTGGCAGCTCTCACCAGAGCAGCTGATGAGGCTTTAGGGGGCCAGGGCTAATGGCATCCAGCCCCCACCCCTACCAAGGGCAGTCCTGGGCAGTGAGCCAAGGCTCAGGATGGCAGCTTGTGTGGCCACTGAGGCAGGAGGATATGCAGAGAGGGCAACTTTTTGGTGGAGGAACATTCCACTGGCTGAGTGGAGACATTTGAAGTCCTCATAACTCAGCAAATGGGCTCTGGAGGGGAAGCTGTGTGAGAAAAGCTGTGTGAGAAATGCCGTGAGGCACTTGGTCTGTTCAGCCTGGAGAAGAGGAGGCTGAGGTCAGACCTCATTGCGGTCTTCAACATCCTCGTGAGGGGAAGAGGAAGGGCAGGCACTCATCTCTTCCCTCTGGTGACCAGTGACAGGACCTGAGGGAATGGCCTGAAGTCAGGGGAGGATTAGGTTGGATATGAGGAAAAGGTTTTTCACCCAGAGGGTGGCTGGGCACTGGAACAGGCTCCCCAGGAATGGTCACAGCACCAGCCTGACAGAGCTCTGGAAGCACTCGGACACAGTCTGAGTGTGTGACAATCCATGGTGTGATTCTTAGGGATCCTGTGGTCCTGTCCTGTGCAGGGCCAGGAGATGGACTCAGTGATCTTTGTGGGTCCCTTCCCATTCCAGGTATTCTGTGATTCAATGCAGGGCAGAGCTCGGGCTGCAGGAAGGGCCTGGACCTTTCTCCTGAGGCAGGGACAGGCAGCAGACCTGCCTGCAAAAGCTGTGCCCAGGTGGAGACACACCTTGCTTCACCCACATGGGGTACTCAGTCCATTGCCTTCTTCCACTCTTCTGACAGAATTCACTCGGTCTAAGACACAAACCTGCTGAAGGTTTTCAAACTAGCAGCTCTCAGAAAAACATGAAAAGGCAGAAATTCAGCAATTAAACAATTTTTAATGAACTACAGAGGTGTTTTAATGGGTTTAATTAATTGGTATCTAAATGGATTTATTGATTGGCATTTAAAATTAGGAAGTGAATAGATAATCTAGTGTCCTCTCCCCGTTTCATCACTTAGTAATGAGGAGAAACTTCGAAAACATCTGTTATTTATTTACATATCAGCACAAAACAAATACCTGAGAACTTCATACATCTGCTCCTAGTTTTCCTTTCACAGTCTGAGTGCTTTGTCCATGCTAAATGTGAATTATTTTGAGAATTTTCATATTGATAAGAGATGCTGCATCATTTGGTGCTTGATGACAGAAAACAAACTTCCTAAAATGGCCAGCAAGAGGCCAGTATGACATCTACTAAACAGACAATTCCTGAAGGAGGTGATCTTTGATGACAGAAAACAAACTTCCTAAAATGGCCAGCAAGAGGCCAGTATGACATCTACTAAACAGACAATTCCTGAAGGAGGTGATCTTTGCTATGTTAGCAGAAGAACCTGTTTTGGTTTGTTGTCCTCCTGCTCATTTTATCCCCTACAACAGCCTATTCTCAGTCTCTGATGAGTGTGCAGCTCAGCAGAGATTTTCTGAAAGAATTGGGGTTAATTATTTGGGGGAAAATACTGAAGTAACTTGCAACTTTACATGTGTGCGACTGTATCTAGAAAAGAAATAAAACCTGGAATTAATCACAAAGTCTGTGTTGTTGCCATTCAGTGACTACATTGATTCAATGTTGGATTAAAAAGGGGGAAAAAAAAAGGTCATGGAGACATAGGACTGTGTCTCCATTAATCCAGGACTTGGGGTATTTTAGGTTGACAATGAGCACATTATTTGTGTATTGTTCTGTCTTATTTAACCATTTATTTAACTTATTTATTGTCTTTCAGTGCTCTGGGAAGAGAGAGTTTTGGACTCAAAGTGATGAAGCAGTTTCCTGATGGAGTAATTTATGGGAAGATTGACAGGTCTCTTCTTTACTCCAAAACATTTTAGCGAGACCCAGGCACAGGGGTGATCAAATCAGTTCTCCAGAAGGACATCTGATACCTGAGGAAGGACTGTCATGTATATCCTATTTATAACATGGTATTTTGTGCTTCTTCTAAATGGGACTGTACTGCATGTGCAAATTGCTCAGTGCCTGGAGGCCAGAGAAAATAGCACCAAAACTTCTGCTTGCTAAAGGGATGGAAATTACCTTATTTGCTTTCCAAGGTTCTAGGAACCTGAGACAGAGTTCTGAAATACATGAGGACATAAGATATTGCCTTCAGCTGCTTCTGATCTGCCCTGTGCCAATGCCTAAATACATCACAGAATGACCAATCCTAGGTCAACATTCCTGGCAATACCCTTATGTAGAAATAAAATCTCAGCACTGCTGTATTTTCTGCTTCCAGACAGAAGGAAAGCAGATTTTGCTCAATAGTTAACACCACCGTTGATCTAAAAGCGGGTCTGCTATCTCATTGCAATTCAGGTGCTCTTCATCCTTCTGACACAGTCTTTGTTCTCTTGGACATTACTGTGTCCCACGAGCTATTTGCAAAGCCCACAATGATAAGCAGTAATGAGAGGAAAGAATGGAATCAGCATTGTTGGGTCTGCCTAGTAACGAGCCAGGAGACATTTTGAATGTAAGCCATGTTCTTAAATTTGCAAACTGCATTAAAAAAAAAGAAGGGAAGGAAAGCAGGAGGAAACTAGACCAGACAGATCAAGATCAAATTCCCCAACATCTGAAGTTTTTGCTCATGCCGGTGGGTTTTATACAGAGACTAATTAAGTTGTCTGAAAAAGAGACACCAAAAGACTATACAGCAGCAAAATCTGGTGGTAGCTGTACTTCTCTTCATGTTAATTCTCAAAACTTGAAAAATCTGGTTTCTGTTTCAATGCTTTCAAAGACAGGGGTTTTTTTATTTACCACATTTCACTGATAATTATTTCATGCAGTAACTTTTATACAAGTGGTGGCTGGTTGATTATGCTCCAGATGTCTATTAACGTTGATGAATGTATTTTGGTATTAACATTCTGTGGAATGTAAAACAGTTGCAAAAGGACAGATGGCCTCTTGTAATTACTGTTTCTCTTAGTTATTTATATTTCTCTTTTGTCTAGAACTCCAAAGAGATGAGAAGATTGCTCTATGAGGTGCGTTTTCTTCCCAGTGAAAGAGATGATTCCTGGACAAGGAAAGAGCAATCTGATAGGTAAGAGGGAGAGAAAGTATTTATTCTCTGTTATTGTACAGATAAGATGTTGAAGAATAAACATGGGAAGACCTTGGCTACATTTCTGCTAGCAAACTAAACAGCACCAGAGATTTTTCTCCTAAATCTGAGATAAATGTGCTTTTTTGTGTCCTGTATGACCTGGCATGAGTAAGGTGCAGGAACAACCACAAAAGCATGGATAAATGCAAAGAATAAATTTATTTTCATTACCTTGTCAAACACGGGATCCCTAAGGCAGCACCTGGGCAGAGGCACACAAGTGAGGATGCGGGCACCATGGATTTTGATCCATGCTGGAAGACCGACAAGCCTGCTGTTTTCACCTGTATTTCAGGCATCCACACAGGTGTAATTTATCACTGGGCTTTCTTTTTTCCACAGCAGGGCAGGAATCACAACATGTTTGATAGGGGGCCTCTAAGCCTGTCAGAAGCCTGTGTTATCTAAGCACAGATGTTCTGTTGTCCAACACACAAGGCCAAACAACAATTAGTATAATATGTGTGGGTTTGGACACCTCGACTGCAAGTCACTTGAGCATGTTTGCAATCTTTCTCACCCATCTTCCATTATTTCCCCATATATGCCAACTCTTAAACACTCTTAAAATCCAAGAAAAGATGCCTGAATTAAAGTGTCTGGCTCAAGCTGACTTTCATATTTTGCCCAAAACTTGTCTGGGAGAACCTTAGCTGGCTCTAGCAAAAACCAGTTTCAACAACTAGTTTAATAACTTAAAATAGAGAAGGCTGAATTGTAGTGCCCCAGTGTTATCTGATTTGTGCATGCAGCTCTAGCACCATTTTAACACAAGATCAAATTGACACAACATTAACACCTGCAACGTAATTGTCCACGTACACATTCTTAGGCTAGTGGAGATGCCATGAAAATACTTATCCCACCATCTAAGGGATTTAAGTCAGATCTCCTCTGCTTTCTCAGACGGACTAATGAAACCAGAACTTCACTTTCTGTTTAGAATTAGCAACAACACTGAAATCAGTATTTTGTGTGCTTCTGAAGAAAACGAGATGATCCCAGATGTAAATTTGATAAGGCAAGTTGGGCATGCAAACTTCACTAAAGAAATATTTTTAAAAAGATACATTTGGGAAAATAAATGGGTTCTATTTAGACACTGCAACTGGACCAATTATCTGACCTCCTTTCTGCAACAGCTGCATCCAAAATGTTTTAAGAAGTAATTTTTAGTGTTTTGACAAAAAGACAATCTTTTGGCTTTTCTTTGACCTTGGTTTAGTAATGGAGAGAACACCTCCAAGGATGGAGACTCCAGATTCTCTGCAGGTACCTGTGATGAAGTTGTGATCACTCTCATGGTAAAAAGTAATTTCCTTATATTGAGTTTGAATTCTGCATGTTGCAGATTGGATCCACAGCTTCTCATATTGTCCCTGCACACTTATCTGAAAAGTCTCTCTTGGTCTTCTCTGTATCCTCCAGTCAGAGAGAATCAGACAACAAAAAAATCACCCCTGAAGCTTTCTTTTTTTTTCACACAAACAGAGTTTCCTCTCTTTCTTCTTTTGTATCTGGTACTGCTGCTCCCCATCCAGGTTGAGGGCTCATCTACACTGACTGCATCCAGTGAGTCCCCCTCTGCTGGACTCAGACCACGTCTGCCTTTCACTGGAGAGCTCAGGACATGGTTCACCAGCTGGGTGTAACAAGTGCTGACCAGAAGAGAAGGATCAATATAACGAGACATGATGGCTGAATTCTGGCTAATGCAGCCCAGGAGGGTGCTGCCTTCTTTATTACAAGGGCACATTGCTGGTCTCTGGTCAGCCTGTGGTCCAGCAGGACCCTCAGCTGCTCTTCCCCAAAGCTGCTTCTCAGAAGTCCCAGCCCCCATCTGGTGCTGGGGTTACTTTGTCTCAGGGGAAGGACTTTGCTTTGGCCTTTGTTGAACTTCGTGAAGCTCCTGTCAGCCATATCTCCAGCCTGGCAAGGTCTCCTTGAACAGCAAACATCTTCTGCAAACATGCTGAGAGAGAACTCTGGCACATCATCCAATTCATTAATAAAGTTGTTGAGCAGTTAACTACTGGCCCCAGTATGGATCCCTAGGGGATGTCACCAGGAACCAGCCACCAGCTGGACTCAGCACTTCCAATCACTTGCTGCTTAACATTTTTCCTTCTCTTGTTATGTCAATTCTGTTCTGAATAAGGAAAAAATAAAAAGGAAGAATTCATTTTGTGATAGTAACATAACATATGAGAATTAAATAATCAAAAATATGTCCATAGCAATTAGTGGCCAGCTCTGGACTGAAGAAGAAAATTGATATTAATAATGTTTATGTTGGGTTCTGTTTCCAGTGCCTCTGCTGCTAGGAAAAACTTGGATTAATTGCACATTTGGTATTTTTTCACTTATAATGATAAAATGTTTTGAATAAACCAATTAACGAATATTACTGACAATACTAGTATATTAGAGCTGTTGTCATACCTATTACTAGTCTACAACTAGTCTTTAACTAGTTCTATAAATTCAGTCACCTCAGACTAAACTGAGTTAGTGAAGTGAACCAAATAATCTGCTAGGATGGTCCATTTCTGTCTGTGAATTCCTCTGGAGCTTGCTTTCAGTTAGAAAACAGTTTCAGTGTATGTGAATTCCGCATCAGGATTTCAGAGCAGTTCTGTAAATACAGAGCAGTAATGTTTCTCAACTTTAAATTTGCTTATGCTGAGCCAGAACATTGTTGGGTTTTTCTGGGTTTTTTTTCATTTCCTATTATTATCCCTATTTGAATGGTATGGGGAGACCGCAAGAGAAAGGCACCCTGCTGAGTTATTTCATAACCCTAAGAAAATGATCTGTCCTTGTCTGGACAGAAGAGGGCTGATAACAAAAGCCCTTCCCGGGAAATATTCAGGCACATTCCTAAATATATCATAAGGGTGAACATTTGCCATCCATGAAGTTAACTACATCTATAAATCATTTATAGTGCCTAGGCTCTAAGGGGTGGGTGTGCATTTTCTCCACCACCTTAAAAGCTCTGCTTGTGGTACAAATTATGACCTAATTATAAACACAGTATAAAGCTCTGGTGCAAACATGTCTGTTTTCCTCCAGCAGGGCAGCTGAAAGCAGCCAGGAGCAGTAGCAGTGGTGCTGCTGGTAGCAGATCTCTTGTTAAGACACCATCCCCTGATCATGCTTGATGTCATTCCAATTATATCTGACTCCTATCACTGCTCTGGGCCAGCACCAGAAACCTGCAGCAACAACCAAATACCTCACTAACATGAGCCAAAATTCATTTTATCAAACTGTGCATTGTTCAATGGCATCTTTCCCTACTTTTTGCTATTTGCTGCCTGTGAGTTAAGACATTAGGGGATGTCTTTTGGAATGGAACATCTGATTACAGGAATTTTCAAAGCAAGAATGGAGCACTATCAGCCACATCGCACCTGCTGCCTGTGTGAACTCCTTTTAAGTGAACTCCATTACAGATCCCAAAGAGCACTTTCCTGCCTGTCCTGCCTCTTAACTTTTTTCCTCTCCTCTCCTTCTCCAGTGCTCTGTCACTTCTGTTTCATGCCACATTTATTAGATTTCTTTTAGAAGCACTGTCTGCTCAGGTGGAGGAATGTAGTCACTGTTCCCTCCACTATTAATTCATCTTTAAGCTTACACAATTCCTCCCTTGAATGGTTTAGCCTAAATGTCTATTTTCCTTTGGATCAAAGACTGACCTTAAATCCATTCCCATACTTAATAATCCTGTTTCATTTTATGTTGGCTTTATAATGAATCTTCTTGCTGGAAAATGAAGACAACAGACCTCTAAGAGTTGCTGTCTTCATCTCAGTCTCTCAGACTGGCTCTCTTCACACAGGCTGACATTTAAAATGTATGCCTACATGTTGTATGTACACACAAACAGACAAACATATATTTCTGAAACACAGGAGTGAAAATGCTGCCTGAACACAGCAGGGTTAGAAACCCACCACATCTTAGGTCTGACCTAGTGAGCCAAAAGTAACCAATTCTTTCTGGTTTCAGCGGGGTTTTTTAACACCAACACACTTGATGGCTTGATTGTTTTTAGGATTAGTCTTTCTTGGTTAACTTTAATTCAAGTTATTGGAAATTCCATGATGTTACAGAAAGCTTTGGGGTCTGCCATGGGAAAACATTTGTGAATTAAAACAAGATGACAACTCAGCATCATGCATGAGGCAACCCTGTTGCTTAGACACACTAGAGGTGTGCTAGTAACAGAAGGAGGAGAAATATTGCAGAGGGAAATTCCACGTGGGAGGCTGGAAGAGTATCAAGACAGCATTAGACTGCAGTCTATCTCCTTTAAACTGTGTAACTGTAAAGGCTACTTTCTGTATATCCTTGATTGCTGAATTTGACTGAAGATAATAAAAGCATATGCTTGCCCCCATGTGGAAATAAAGACTCTTTCAGGTATACCAGTCTCAGGAATCAAACACTGAAGAGTCTGTCATCACCTGCAAGTGAATTTCAGAAAGACCATGTCCATCTTTGAAGGATTAATCTGTTTGTAGTTGATAAGTTCAGAGTTCACCCACCCCTATGGGGGCAGTAAACATTGTGCCCACTTTTCACAGCCTGCACTGGAACAGCAAATAAATGAGTTTACCCCCTTCTTTCTTTGCCACCACACCAGGGAAAATGTCATTTCCCTATTAAGCAGTGGAGGGGGGGTTACATCTGCTGGAGATACCTAGCCAGCATATTACACAACACTGATATAAATGTTTAACTTCAGAAATTAGTGCCAGTAGAATTCTGCACAATGTTTAGACCAGGCAATGGTAGGGCAGGGCAGTTAAATAAGATGCTTAAGTCATTAAGTGTTTCTGTTATAAATATTTATCTTTGGAAACTAAACACACTGCTATTCCCTGAAAGTCATCAGCTATTAATTGTACAATCTGTGATTGTAAACACATTTCTGTTGTTTCCTATGCATTTTGAACTCTAAAGGCTGAGAACAGTTGAAAAGCAGTCAAAATTTATTTCCAAACAACTTGTTCACTAGACAGATTTCCTTAATAGCTTTTTCCTTGGAAGGATTTGAAATTGCACTGTATCATACGTCGAAGCAACCGTCTCAGAGATGGATTTGAAACATTGAAGATGAAGGGGGCTCCAGTAAGTCTTCACAAACTCATGGATGGGTGATCTTGCTGTATAAATTTCCTAAGTAACCACATATGAGCATAAAAATACCTATTCCAAGCACTGGTAAATGTCCATTTTTAACAGCGTGCTGTCACCAACAGCAACTGCAAGAAAATACACACTGTGTAAGAGTATAACAAAAAGCTAAGTAAATTATGGTCTGCCATGGTCTGCCAGCCACTGGCAAAGGCTCTCCAGCAGCACCTCTGTTGCATATGGGCTATGATAATATGGGCATTCTTAATACAAATAAATGTGAATTATTAGTTCAGCAGTGAGGCTGATTGTTTTCACTCTGTTTTATGGTCTTTCCATCCCTCATTCTTTCTTTGCAGGACAGTACCATTGGCCCCCAGCTACACCAGGCTAAATGATGTCTCTCAAGCCACAGGAATCCCATGATAAAGGATTCCTGCCCTGGACCATGTAGTAACAGGTGGCTAAGTCATGGAAGTGAACTCTTGTATGCAACAGAACACCGTGGGTGCTTCACTAGGCATTTTACACCATGTGGTGAATGTTCTTTATAACTTTCTACAATCAGTGCTCTGCCGTGGCAGTCTCCTGGCTGTCAGGTAAAACTGGTGGTGGTGGGATATTTACTTAAATTTAAACAACAGTACCTGTCAAATACACATTCCAAATGTGACTGCCAAGTTGGATGATCAGATGGAGAGGATAAAATCAGTTGCATCATCTAGCAGAAAATCAAGGGCAGGATTAGAAAATGGTTGGATGAATAAAATATTGAAAGGACTTGGATTTTCTCTGGTTGGTTGGCCTCCCTCTTGCAAAGTATAATTGTGATTGTAGTGATAATTGGGATTATGACACTTGCTTTAAGTTGTGTAAAAACTGTGACTATAAATGCAACACAAGGAACAAATGTGATGTTTGTAAAGAAGCAAAGTGAGGCTTATGAAGGCTTGAGACAAAAACAAGCTTCAAAAGCCTCAAAGCGGGGAAATGTTGCCAGAGGAAGAACTATTTTCCCAGCTGGTGGAAAATACAACGTTTATTCTGTAGGATCATGTTAAACGTTAAACAGAGAAAGGAACAAGAAACTGCACTTGGTTAACCAAGTGTCTCAAAACAATGAACCAGACTAGTTATGCCAACTCAGCCCAATATTTGGGAAGTGACACCAAGTTCATGGAGAACTTTGGGGTTGATGAGCACCAAGGACCACTGGAGGGACCCCAGTAAAAAAGAACGCACAGGCCAAGGGAAGGGAAAATATGCTAATGACTTTTGGGAAGTGATTATTATATTCATGTTTTGTCTGGGAAAACTTATGAATATGCAAGTAAAATACAGTGTTGCAACAGGAGCTTTTTCTGTAGTTGGCATGTACAATAGGTGGAGATATCCCCAGGCTATAATGTAGAATTCCTGCTCCTTAATGCACCATTGGTGTTGAGGAGTTTATTCTGCCTGTTTCAGTAACACCTTAATGCCACATCTGCACATCTTTTAAATATCTCTAGGGATGGTGACTTAACCCCTTCACAGCCTCTTCCAATGCTTGACAACCCCTTTGGTAAAGAAATTTTTCCTAATATCCAACCTAAACTTCCTCTGGCACAATGTGAAACCATTTCCTCTTATCCAATTACTTGTTTTTTGAGAAGAGATTGACCCCCAACTCATTACATCCTCCTTTCAGTAAAGAGTGAGAATGTTCCCCTCGAGCCTCCTTTTCTCCGGCCTAAACACCCCCAGCTACCTTCAGCTGCTCCTCGTCAGACTTGTGCTCCGGAGCCCTCACCGACTTTGTTGCTCTGCTTTGGATGGGATGACCACAGGTGTCGAACAGGGAGTCAAACAACCACTCTCTGCTTTAGGTTTGAGAGGTACAAGTACAGTCAGGGGGAGGTGCAAAATAATGAGGAGAGCTTGAAGGGCCAAAACCTCAATCTTAAGCTCAGCACAAGCTTGGCAGGTCTGTGGAGGGAGAGGAGAGAAAGCCAAGTGTTAGACTGATGCATTTTCTTTACAGTAGGGATCCCAATGTCCCTTCAATTGTATCCTTAGCCAGTTTACTTCCCTAATGTTCAGGAATTTCAGGGGTCGTTTTTACCTTTAAATGACCTCTCAGCTGCTAAAGAATAATATAGCCTACAAGTTAATCAGCCACATCTCAGCAGTGCAATTCTGTGTAGAGCAGTCAAGTCCAGCAAAGCTTTGTAAGCTCACAGTGCAGGGAATCCTGACACGTCCCTCTCCTATCCCTCTCCTCTCCTCCTCTTTATCAACTGCATCTACTCCCCTCCCTGAAACAACTGCCCTATTAATTAATATTTTACTTGGAACTCACTTCTTTGTGAACGTGACAATGTCTGTGTGTCTGTTTCTGTGTCTGCTTATCAGAGAACTGCAGTGTCAGTGGAGCATTGCTGAACGCTGGATAAGTACACAAGCTCTATTTGGCAAAAAAACCCAACAGCCAGATTTTCACATTTACAGAAACACTTTTTCTGATAATTTTGTTTGAACAGTTTCATCCTTTACATTTATTTACTTAAAAAATAGCAGTCAGTTTGTAATTAAAAGGGTTTTTGTAAAAAAACACCAAAACTTTGAATTTCCAAAGCCTCTAAAATATTAACTTTTGATGCTTTGAAGTTTTTTCTCTTGATTTTTGAAACAAAATTTCATCAAAATCAATGGGGCTTGGTGGATAATATTGGAAGTATTGACTAAAGTTCCTGGAAAATATCAATGAGCAAGTACAATCACACTCAGCATCTTGGAAGAAACTGACTATAGAAATTTGTGTGCAGCATTCCTAAAAAAACCAAACCCCAAATCTGTTGCTGCCTGCTGTTAAGATCTGGTGAGTAGCTTTGCAGATTGCAAAGGTTCCTGCAGTTTTCAGTTCCTCTGTTCTGTGCTGCACAGCTCTTTACTTAGCACTAAATTTGCCCATAATGATCATGCCTGTATCTAATTACTATTCATGTGCACTCTGTGCTTTGTCATCACTCCTAAGGATTCAATAACATCTCTTAGGATAAGGAATAAAGTAGAAGGAATGAAATTGTTCTGTCATTTGGAGGTATGCCATGGCTCACATGAATGTCACTTGGTGCTGCCAGAAAATCTGGAAGTTGAACTTTATTCCCACTCCCCCTCTCTCTGCTGAATTGATTTCTCACAAGTCTTGCTCTTGAGTTTTTCATCTTCAGGTTTTGAAATCATTAGAATAATTTTGGCATTGCTTCCATGACAAGGTCAGTAAAACCTCAAGGTCTTACTCTGAAAGCCTGGTTGGGGCTGTGAAGGCTGTCTGTGTGTAGCCTGCATGCTGAGCTTCTACTCGGCGTTAAAAGATCATCACATCAGTCAGCTGAAACCTCGTATTCCCATATGGAAGGGCTCCCAGGGCTACCGGAAACTGCTACTCCAACTAAAGGAAAGAGACCTGTTCTGTGCTGAAATCCCAGCTAAAAATGTATGTGGTGCCAACAGCTGCCCTGGTTGCAAAAGGAATACACATTTGTGCTTCATTGAGGCTGAAATCACTCCCTCAGATGATCATGAAATTTTATTAGAGATGTGGTTCACTGGTGAATTTGGCAGTGCTGGGCTAAAGGTTGGGCTCAATGGGCTTAGAGGTCTTTTTCAACTTTAATGATTCCATGATTCTAAGTACTCAAAGTTTAGCTTTCATTAGATAAGCACTTTGACATTTCAGAATTTTTGATCTTGCTCAAAATATTAGAAAACTTCTCTTAAAAAATTACTTTGAAAAACAAACGTACGGGATCCTCAATGACATTTCTGATTTTTTTTTGTTTGTTTTGTTTTGTTTTGTTTTTTGGGTTTTTTTGTTTTCAGCAACCTTTACGAAAAAGACCGATTTTGCAAATTCTTACATGGCAACTTCCTGCATTTGAGAAGTGGGAGTTTTTTCCTTCCTTTTCCAGCTGGCAGGCCATGCTGGTTTTCCAGCACAGCTAGTACTGAAAGACTGGTAGGTGCAAACACCATTTGACTGCTCCCCAGAAATATCTCAGTCAGGGAGAGTGAATAATCCTCTTGCACTGCCTCCAGAGGGAACTAAGATGCCACCTGGGAATGCACAGCTAATTTTTGGACATCCCAAACTCAGAGGGATGAATGTCACTCAGGAAAACCAAAGGAATTGGAATACTTCTATGAGTAAAACTTAACTTAGACAAAGAGCTGCAGTATTAAATCCATGCTATATTTTCCCCATCAAAACTGGATTAAAAATGCCTAAATGATCTGGAAGGTGAGGTCAGAAACATAGAGGTTGCAGGTGAGGAAAGCAGTATCAGGCATCAAAAGGATTCTAATATTTTATTGTAAGGAGGAAAGAAACACGTCAGGATAAAACCTGACATATCTCAGAGATTTCAGTTATAACAAGAGAAAGATAAATATATCTTTTCATCTCCTGAAAGGAGTTTGCTTGTTTCTCTCTTTCCTTTCAGAAAAACAAAAAAAACAGGAAGGCAAATCTTTTTCAGTCTGACATCAGATTTGCTCTCTGACTAAATTGGTTTTGGAGTTCCTTATCAAAATATTCTGGGAAACTATCATACAAATGCAGTATATATTAGAAATGTCAGAATACCATCTGCGAGCGGAAAAGAAAGAACAGCATGGGAACAGAAAGGAAATATCTGTGGGGTGTTTTTAAATTAGGATGCCAATACTCTGATTTCTAAAATTCAATCAAAGCATGAGCGTTGGAGGTAAAGGAAATGCTGCACCTCATAAGTAAATGTTTTGTACATCAGCAGCTTTACAAAGAGGTTCATGGGGTGCTGGAGTTTTTTTAATCTTAAATTTTATATCAACATTAAAGCAAATACCCTGAATTCTCACCAAAATGCATAAACTAACTTATTTCCCAGTCCTCCTAACTTTAACAATTGACTGTTGCTTGAAGACTTAATTCACAATGGTAATTCAAAAATCATTCTGCACTTCTGACATATTCTGATAATTTTTGGAATTAGAATAAAAAAACAGCGTTTTCACTGCAGGCCAAGTATTCAAAGTGTAGATGTCCACAAGAGGCCTCAGGAATGATTAAATCCAGGGATCTTAATTAATCTGACTTCTTCATTGCCAGATATCTAGAGAAGAAAATCCAGCTTTATGTTGATTGTTGTGGTCTTCAGCCTGAGGTAGCCCCAGTCCATAAGAAATTAAAAACAGATAAACAAACAAAAAAGTAGTTAATTCCATGCTGTAAGGCAATTCTGTCCATCCACAGAAAACAGCAGATCACTTCCAGATTTCAAGGCTGAAAATTATCTTTATTTCAGACCAGTGCAAAGGATGGGTAAGTACTGAAACAAACAGTGAAGAGAAATAAAAACAGTGTTACAACATATTCAAAATATTTGGTTTGAGTTTGACTTTCGTGTAATGCAAGTGAAAAATCTGAATTAGTCATTTTGAAATGAAGCAATAAGCATTTTATCACTCTGAAAACACCAGCCTAGGGCATGATGATTTGATGTTGCCATGCCTATTTTACTAAGTGAAATCCAATAGAAAGCAGATTCGTCTAATGACTTTTATTTTCTTAATGCCATTTAGTTCCCCTGAGGTTTCTGTAAGTTCTTCTGTACTGCAGACTCTCTTCAAAGTAGAAGAAATTCTGGATTGAAGATCTTCTGGAAAGAGACTTTATCAACTGACCCACATCACTGTCAGTGTGCACAGAATGATTTTATTCAAGAGAGCGATGGTCTGAGTCAAAACTACGGCATTGGAGCAGGATCATTAGCTTATGGCTGATCTGAATTCTGTCTAAGAGGTCCATCTAATACAACCGCTGCAGAATAAAGGGGAAAAAAATCCCCATTCTTCAGTACAATCAGCTAAGAAGGATGCATACACATATAACAATGGGGCTGCAATCCTCGAAGCTACGCCAGCGTGTTTGTTTTCCTCTTTGTGGAAGAGGAATGCTGTTTACAGTGCTGTGTGCTCCAGCAGAAATCCCAACACACACAAGAGCTTTATCTTTATTGGTCTCTGCGGCAGCAGCCGTCTCTGTGGGTTTCTTTTTGTCCTTATCAGTGTTAATGGCAAAGATCATTGCAGAGCACAACAGAAAGAGAAAATACTGTCATACATCACATGGCACAGCGTAAGTCTCAAATTGGTTGGTGCTACTAAGCATAACCAGAATTAATACTATGTTACCCAGGGAAGAATCAGAAAAACACTGCAAATATAATCAGTTAACTGGGTTGCAGTTCAACTACCCAGCTGAAAAATGCTTGAACAGAGATAAGGTCACAATTAATACAAACCACCACACAAGTAATAATGTTATGTATTCAGATGGTTTCTGTTAGTTGAACCTCATGTAGCTCTAAATACTGTGTGACTTTCAGAGTGGCAGGTTAAACTGGATGTGGGGCTATGCCATTGGGAAAGACACACTTTTACCCTTTCTTTGACAGTCTTTTTTTCACTGTACATTGTCATCCAAAAATATAAAGTAACACATTTAAGAGTATCCACTACAAATACAATTTTGCAGCTTTATCTGAATCAGATGAAAATTCCTTTTACCAAAATAATATAAAAAAAAATGCTGAAAGCTTTCAGTAGCCCTTCCAGGATTTTTTGTACCAAAAACCATTTCAACTTGCTATTAATGCTATTTATTACTGCTACATATGTAGTAATTAAAACATCTGATTTACTTTTTACATTATTTCACATTCAGAATGTTATTTATGATTAATTGCCTGTTATTTTACTGTGATGTAACACAATAAGACCTAAGATCCCATTTATATTAAAAATATATTTAAATCACATAGTTGTTGCCATGAAAGAAAAAGAAGACTGCTTCCTTTCCAAATTATTTTGAACCCAAATTTGGTAAAACAATACAAATTCTGAAACTTTTGAAGGAATGTTGAAAAAACGCAGTGATGTTAATACTTTTTCTTCAATAGAAATAATTTCTTCCGATCCAAAATATATAGTACTAGTTTTTTTGGGCTATTGTTCAAATACTTCTTATTCCAAATACATTTACCAGGAGGTAACTGTAGTTTTTATTGGGATTTGGGAGGAATAAAGCTGCGTGGAAGTGTTATAACTCACACATACCCAAATTCCTTTCAGAAGTATTTTATTTTTCTTCACAGTGCTGCTGCATATTTTGATTAAGAAATACTGCTGTGTCATAATTGAAACTCACAGAGGCTTTTGATGGAATGTCTGTAACTATGCACTACACCTGACTCCGGGTTTGGTGCTCGGCAGGCTTTGATTGCTGGGTGTGACATCCCTGCTGTCACTCACGGCGGTTTAATGCTGTCAACTTGTGCCCCATCCCCCGCTGACATTCCCGCTGCAAAAGCAGCCCACAATTACCGAAGTGAAAGGCTGCTTTGCCTCCAGAAGAATGCAGCCCTGCCCCGGGGCGGGTAAATGAAGGGGTTGCAATCACCAGCCTGGGAGAAGCCGTCCCTGAACAGCCCCTTTTGATGGAAGTTCGGGTCTGACTTTCAGAGCCCTATTCAGTGTGCTAACACACATAATTGATGCCTTTTCATCCTCCTTTGTTCGAGTCTCCCGTCAGCTTAATTAAGATCTTGTGAGGCAGTAATGAAGTAAACACTTCCACGAATATCTGCATTAGCTGGATGGCAGATGCCTGCAATTAAAATACTGTAGCTATATTAGATCATATATATTCCATGTTGCTTTCAGATCTGTTCAAAACTTCCCCCAAGAGTGTTTGTGAGTTTTTTCCAAAAAATCGTGGAAAAATACCAGCCTGAGCCCTGAACCCTCAGGGAATTCAACGGGACATGAACTAGACCTTTACAGAACTTGGGCTCACCTTTGATTTTCTTTTTGTGAAAAGAGCTTTGACTATGATGATATATGTTAGAAAAATTGCATAAAGCCATTTGGGCATTCATTTTAGTTGCTGAACTTTAGTCAGAGTCAGATTTAACAGGGATAGAGTGAAAAGGATGGGTGAAAAAAGACAAATCACTCAGTGGGAGAAGGGACATGGTAGCTCAGCTCCTTTGCCAAACAGTCACTGGCATGACTTAAGAGGTTTGAGAGTTCATAATATACACACATCTGACCATGCCTTTGAATTCAGGACCAGAGGATGGGTCTAGATATCTTCTGTGGCATGGAATATCCTAATTTTCATTAAAAGGTGCTTGACTGCTCTATTTAAAGGTTCTGGAACTGATGCCTTTATCTCAAACTACCACCCCTCACAGCCAAGTAGGTACTTCCGGACTTGCAATTGCTCTGAAATACATAGACTGTGTGCTCAGGGGGGAGAAAACAGCTCCTATTTGGCATCTACACAACACCTAGGCTAGAGGTATCTCCAAATAAAGTACTCATCTCCCTGTGCCAGGGAGCAGCAGGCTGTGACCTCATTAGCTTTGGCCATCAGGAGGTAAACCCCCACCTGGGCGGGGAGAGCTTCCCTGGCACGTTTTGTTACCCTGACAGAGCTCTGGAGGATGCAGTGCAGGAGCAGGGGAGCTGGTGGTAAATAGGAAGGTGCCAGAGTAATCTGGCAGAGAAACCACGTGGAGCAGAAAGAAAAATAAATCCAAGAGAGCTGGCTTGTAGGTATTACTGCAGAGAAGAAAGAGGTAGCCCACCCAAAGAGCAAGATATTAGAAAAGGTTGGCTTTGACACGAACTTTACTGCACAAAAGTGTCCCTTAATTTATGCAAGATTTTTAAAATTGGTTTACTCAAAGAGAACACCCATGAAAAAGGGAAGGAGGGAGGGAGGGAAGGAAGGAAGGAAGGAAGGAAGGAAGGAAGGAAGGAAAGAAAGAGAAAGAAAAGAAAGAAAGAAGAGTCCACAACCATATGTCCATCTGTCTCTTCCCAGCTGGGGTTCTTTTTTTGCATCAGTAACAGAAAACCTTTTTGGGAAAACCACCATCACTGCTAGCCTGCAGATCCTTACACAGCACATCCAATACAAACATTTTGGCCTTGTTAGAGAAACACTTGTGTGCCGCATCTTCATTTTTATTCCAGATTATGGAAATGGAAGGGACAGGGATGGCAAGAGCAAAAGAAATAAATAGAATCTTTTTCTTCTTCTTTCATTCCCTCCTTTCCCACTACCCAATTAATAGCTGGGCTCTTAGTGTGTTGTCCTTCTACCTGACTGTGACTTCCAGTTCAGCAGTAAGCCCTTCATCATTGTAACTCTCCAGAGCTTCTTAATGAGGGAATTACCATTCACAACTGTTGTGGCAAACACAGAGAGCAAATCCTCTTATCACCTGGTTGCTGATAACATCTGCAAGCCAGTTCCAAGCATCCATTCACCTTCATAGTCTATTCTATTGCAAGAGAAACCAAAACAGCCCAAACTGGAGAGAACATAGATACTGATAAACAGCCCTCAGCCACTGGGAGCTCACTTGTGTTGTGCTGTTTTCCTGCACTACTCCCAGATGTTTGGATGAAAGCTCTTCGGGAAACATTTCACCTTAACAGTGCTAAAGGGAATGAATTACAGAGAACAGATTCAAGGCACCTATTAGGGCTCCAAGGCACTGCACATTGCTCTCAGGAGCCTATTTTATAGTGCTTTGGCCAGTGCAGCTCTCATTTTGCCAAGGGGCTGTATGGGATCTGGAGGGAAATGGCTCTGAAAGAGAGCTATAACTATCTACAGCCAGTTAGGACTCAGCAGGTAACAAAAGGAAGGAAAACTGCCTGGTTTGTTGTGCTACCACAGCACAGAAAACAAGGCAACCCCCCTGCCACCAACATGAGTAGGCATTACTTTATACTGCTAGGAAAGCTAGAAAAACTTCTTAGAAAAGTGTGTGCTGGTACAAGAGCCAGGGTAAAGTGAAAAGGAAATGTGTGCTGGAAAAATTGGAGCAAAGTAATAGAATGGGGCTTTGACATGATAAAAAATGAACTCTGCTTGACAACAAAGGATGTAACAAGTGAGGAAATTAACTCCAGAACACTAAACCACGGCTGCAGCCTGCACATGACAGGAGCAACAGGTCAGTATGTGACAGCTTTTGCTGTTGGAGTAAATATGTTAAATATTGTTTTGTGGAATATGGCACTTTCCCCAGAGGTACGTCAGTGTTTCCAGATACTCATTTCACAGGAGGTTTTATAGGTTGGCACATTCTGCACCTTGAAGTTGCACATTGAAAAAACACGACAGCAGAGAAAGCACCTTTTTTTTTCTTTTTACTATCCCCATTTAAAAAATGCTCTTCCATAAATGTGCCAAATTATGTTTGTGCTTTAAAAATCTCATATCAACAGTAAGAGACAGTCTTCTTTCTTTTCAGCCTAACATGTCTCCTCATTTCAGCTTTTAGAAGGACTAAATAACAACACATCAAGACATCAATTCCACACAAAAACTGATGCTGAGTTTTGAGGCATATGTTCCAAATTTGACTTTTAAAAATGTGACTTTTTGGAATATTTGCATCACACCACTCATCTTTTTGTCACAAATTAATTGCTAACAATATATTTCACAGAACTACAGTCTAGGAATTTCCATTGTACCATTGTTTATAATTGCTTTGCTTCTGGTGACTAGTGAAAGCCCTACTAATTAATTGCCTGTTATCTTCATGCTAATACCTCATCTGAACTATTCCAAGGATTAGAAGTGTTTGCATTTAAAAAGATGGGGATAAAATCTAGTGATAGAGTGAACCAGCACAAACACCATAAGCAGGGAGTAAATAATTTCTCTCAAAAGACCCCAGTTTTATTAAAAATCTTTCCAATGGTGGTGCCTTCAGCTTTCTGTCCCCACAAGGTACTCCTCCATTTAACCATCCCTATTACACAAGATACAGGAATGGATTATCTGAAGGTCAATTTTCTTTACCTTTTGTTTACAGCCTGTGATTCCTGTTAAGCGATTGTCCATAAATTTGAAAACCTCACTGCTGCCACAGATCTCTACATATAAATAGCTGCACATAGGGATTAACTAATCTCTTTTTCTGTTTTTTTTTTAAATGAAGTGAATTAGATTAGCTCAATGGAGCTTACATTGTAAGGCTGGTTTCCAGCACTTGAATCCTCACCTGAATTCTCTCTATTTTCACATCTTAATATGGATATCCCACAACAAGAAATGGCTTAGACCAATCTTATCACGGCCTTATTTATTGGAAGGATCACTTTTTTATGCCTGAAATGCAGCTTTTTGCAGGTTGGACTCTAGAGACCCCAGAATCTTCATCAAGTCCTCAGCAAGTCTCCACATGCCGTGACAAAGCCTGTTCTCCTTTTCCCCTGTGTATTACTTTTGTTTATCTGCACTGAAAGGTTAATGTCTAAATTTCTACTATATCTAGTCAATGTACTCAATCAGGTCCAGAAATTCAGTTGCTCTAATATAGATTTACTGTGGGAAAAGCTGAATTTTCCAGGCTTGAAACCAAGCTATTCCAAGCATTCTAATAAATGATAAATTGCCCCCATATTTGCTGCTATGTCAGTCCTCATGTCATCAGTCATTCTTGACATAAAGTATTTGTATTTCCTAAAAGATTGATAAAAATATTAAATGCAGTTGAAAAATTATCTAGGGACCAATACAGGTAATAGCTAATGAATAAGAGATTTGAGATCTCCTGAAAGATCAAGCACTGAGACAGTTTTTAACTCATTTAATACCTGACTAGTTAACGGAAGAATTTTCCATCAAAATAATACTAAATCTAGTGATTTCCTAGTCAAAGGAAATTTAATTTCCATTCTATTTCTTTAACCAATCATAAATACACTCCTAGCCAGTGGGGAATTAGCAAGAGGCTGTATGGGGTTCAGTTGCTGACGGGGGTTAAACCACAATGCTACCTGACAAATCTGGTCCTTGACCGTTCTTTGAACTCTTTGATCTAGGTGGTTTTTTATAAAGAAATGCACTAGTTTTACAGCTGCTATCATCATTTCAAAGATATGTGCATATATTAAAATTATTATGGCTAGTGTAAATTTACTATAGTAACATAAATCCATTACTCTGTTAATTATTCCAAGCATATTGTGTGCACAGAATAATATGCTGTACAACAGCTAATATTCATTTGGCCTTTTGGGTCACTCAGCATATAAACTCTTCATGCTTAAAGATTGCACTCCCTTATGCCGTGGTATTCATGCAATAACTCACAGGTCTAACCTTCAATTTCAAGGGATGCTTGCAAGCTTTTTAGTTTTCCATTGATCTTCCAAGCTCTGCCTATCCTGCTATGCAAAGCTATTAAGGACATTTCTCTGAGGCCAAATGACATGATTTTACTGGTGGTCGTAGATCAAATCTCTCCTTGCCCTGAAACAAAGTGTCTAAATTCAAATTACCAGTGGGAATAGTCTGTGAGAAATGTGATCCCCAGCCAGTGCCAGAGCCCTGTATGGGGCTGTGCTAATTAGCACACGCCAAAAGCGTGTCAGGAGCTGTGCCACCCATTAAAACTGTGCAGGCATTTGGGGGTCGTGCCTGAGCCTGGATCCTGACACCAGTTTGTTCCTGGCTGATCTCAGCTGCAGTTTATACACCAGTGAGGCTCTAATATGGCTGGTATCAAAGCCAGGTAACTATAAAAAGTACTTGTGGGCAAAGAACAATGTCCCGAGGATGAGGAAATTCCTTGTCCCCACACTGTCTCATGGAAATCATCAATACCACTGCCAAGATGTTCCACTCTTTGGACAAGCAAGCTGACCATCCCAAAGGATCCCAGGGTGCATGTTTTCCTCTCCAGGGCTTGTAAAGGTAGGGAAGGATATGGAAATGTTAAAGAAGTTTTTCCTGATGTTTTCCTCAACTCCTTAAGCCTTAGAGGTCACATTTTGCGGATCTAGCATAGAAGCAGATTGCATCCTCCTCTATGACTGCCCTTACTGTGCTTGCTGTGTCACCAGACTGATGTTCACTATTTCTCACTATTTGATCAGAACAACCTGGTCTTTGCTCTCTCCCAGACTGTTGACTCCCTCTTTAGTTACTTCATGGAATTTGCTGTGACACAAAACCATGCAGAGATGGCAAATAGCACCAAGTTATTACCCTGGATGGCTTTGTGGATCAATGGGATTTTTGCCTGCTCATTTAGGCATCCAGCTTTTAAACCCCCAAGGAGTGGCAGACACACCAGGGAATGCCAAAAGTTCACAACTGAAGAGCTACATCTAAAAAGTCTTGGAATGGTTAACAGCGAGGGCACAGAAAGTCAGTTATATGATTGAAAGAGCCTGAGACACCTGAATGAGAAAATTTAGAGTTTGACTAGATTCTTAATGTGCTCAAGGTTTTGATGGACTTGTACAACTTTCATTCTGTGGCAATTTATACAGACACAGATTTGGAGAAGAGTTTTGCTGAGCTCTAGTTCCAGAGCAATTTATGCCACTTTCCCTCTGGAAAAAGAGGTAATAATGAAATGAATTTAGGGTTTTTATTCAAAGGCCATTTAGTTCCTTGATTGGATTGTTTTAGTAATATAAGTTGCCTGCTGCAGGAAAGAAAAATAACCTAAACTTTTCAATCAGCTTTACCATAAGCACCAAGCCTGAGAAAAAGTAATTTTTAAAAAATCTAGCAAAAGAGAAACAGAAAAAATGAATGTGCCTCTACAGCTCAGCCTGATAATAACCTCCTCTGTAAAATTACATGAACTCCTCCTCTGTAAAACTGTATGAACCCTCTGTTCTGGAACAATAGTATAAATGAGTTAATTGTAGATCTAAAAATTGTTTGCCAGCTGCTGTCTGTTCTGTTACCAACACCTGTTTTGGCTCATGCCCTCATTAATTAAAATGTGATGAGCAAGCAGACAATTACAAAACATAGTGCTGACAATGTCTGTACAGCTGACAGGAAATCCATATCTGTAATCCTCATCCAAAACAAGGAAGTTATACAGCTGCAATGCAACGGGCAGGGGGTCATGATTTCTGGTTTCGGGGTTTTTTCTTCCCTCCAAACTGCTACGATAATGAATTTGTTTATTAAGGCTACATTTGGTTGTGGTAAATTGAGGGAGAAATCATGGGCTTTCTAGACCAGAAAAGCATCTTTTCAAAAATTATACCTATTAAATATTGCTAGTTAACCATTCCAAACATTATGTGGCCATTTAAAAATACTAAAGCTGTTACCAGTTTTCATTGTTGTCTATTCCTTCGCTTCAGAACTATCATAACTGGATAATAACCCCTTTTAAGAAATTGTACTTTTAAGTACTTTTCTGTGCTGCAGCAGAAGCCTCCAGACCCCCATGACATATAATCCCATCTGTTTTTCAGAGTTGATTAAGCTGGCTGGAAGCATCTCAAAACTGTGAATGTCACCGTGCTCAGGTTGAAACTTCTCGGAGCATGTAGCACAGGTCCCTGCTCTGTTTCCTTCATGATGGGCACCATTTTTTCCCTAGAGAAGCACAACCAACCAAGCTATACCTCCAGGTTTCAGGACTGCCTGGATGCCCTAAAAAAGCCCAAGGGGTTAAACACTGATAGAAATATAAGTAATCTGGCCAATTGTGCCAGCATCCTGTAATTATTCCACAGGATTGCTTCCTCTTTAGTGCATTCCCCCACAGAGAGGAAGGTTTTATAATAATGGAGAATTGTGTACAAAATTCTTGGGGAGAAACTGAAGAAGTCAGTTGTGTCATGATAAATATATTCTACAATGCAATTTGATGTTGAGACAGGACAACAAACATCATGGGACCAGAAAATGACCAGGCTGAAGGGAGTCTTGTCCTAGCTTGGGAGTTAAGGAACTCTTGGCTGCAGAGTCCCAGCAGTCCTACCTTTCTTGTGCATTATATATTCAATATAGATATTCAAGAGATATTCAAGAAACATCTGGACACAATCCTGTGCCATGTGCTCTGGGATGACTTTGCTTGAGCAGGGAGGTTGGACCAGATGACTCAATGTGGCCCCTTCCAACCTGACCCATTCTGTGATTCTGTGATTAGAACATCACTGGAAAAACCCATTCCTGCAAACTGAGTCCCAAATCCCAGATGTGCCCACTCACCAGTCAGTGTCCTACCAGAGAACTAACACCTCCTTATTGGTGTTCTTCTGGCCTTAGTCCTGGCCACACAGAGATTTAACTTCAAGGGAAGAAGAAGAAAGAGGAGAGAAGGGGAGAAATACTGCGGCAGGATATCCTGAGATATTAGAGAATACATGTGACAACCACCTCAGCCCCCAACATTACCCTTTGTTGTCTTCAAATGTATCGCAGAGCTAAAGAAGCACCTAGAAGATGCCAGCTGTGTTAATATCTAATTTCTCCTTCCTGTGATGTTACAAAAAAAAGTTTGGTAATAAGCAAATGAAATAATTGAGATTGTTGAATAAAACCCAACAGGGATATTTTCTCCAGAAGTGTTTCTCCTTGTCTTGTTCTTTTTTAATGTAAAGCTTCTGAATATTAATTAAACTATGCATCATGACACAGAATTAAATAATTCTATACTATATATACTGTTTAAGATGTTTTGCTTGTGAAATTAAATTGATTTAGATCTTCTACTTTGTTTTTTTTTTCTAGGTTATTGTTAGCATTGTGTTGTTTGGGTTTTATTCCAGACTGTTGGAAGGAAATAAACCATAACCATAAAAATGAGAGAAAGGGAAAGCAACAAAATGACCTTTTCTAGCATACAACCTAGACATTTTTAATGTTCCCTTTATTTTTTTCTGTCCCACATTCTGGTCTCATCCAGCCTTAATGCACATATCAGGTGGGAATGACTACATAGAGTTTATCTCATCCGTATCCTGGGGTTCTTAATGACAAATAGTGCTGATGAAAAGGCACAGTCCTCACCTAAGACACAACTCGTAATATTCAGAAATGTCCTGGAAAATGCATTTGAAGCTAATTTCCCCAGTGAATCTCCATGTTGACTGGCACCTAACTGTTCACCACAGCAGGAGATATGCAAAGGAAAACAATTCTTGGCATGGATTCACTCACAAAGAGACAGTTATTCCTTCGTGTTCTTTAACAATGGCTTTACAGCGCATTCCTCCTTGAAATTTGCAGACTTCAGGTATTTGCAGTTTTTACTCTCTCTGTTTTTACTCACAGAGGTTGTACACAAATGAAAACAAGTGAAATTCCCATTTCCCAGTGGTCTGTAACCCTTTTGATAGCAGTCAGTACCAAGAACATGTATTAATTTTCTTTATTCTTTGAATTTCTTACAATTTACCAATCTTTCTATCAGTGTCTTCAGAGTCATAGTAATTGTTCTGTATTTTCAGACTCCTCTCCAAAGAGGAGTCACAGAATTTATTCAATAGCAGATGAAAATACAGCAGTATTATTAGTTTTCAAATATACTTCTAAAATTGTATTCTGGGCCCGTCATGCAGAGGAAAGGTCTATGACATCAAAGAGATGAATAAAAAAACACAAGGAAGATTGAAACTGCTATCTGCATATACTCAGTGTTAACAACATTGCCAGCCTTTGTTTAATAAATACAATTCTCATGTAAAATTAGACAAAAGAGACAATGAAATTAGGCATATGCCTAAAGTAGTTCGATTCTATTACTTTAAAATCTTATTAGGAAATAATTGTATCGCTACGCGTACTGCTGTTGATGAGTAACAATATTGGAACAGGTGATATTGGAACTGAAAAGTTTTTAGAAGGAGTTTTGATCCAGGAGCAGTTATGACACAGCCCTCCAATTAACTGCACGTTTAAGGGGTGTTTAAGGGGAACAGACTTGAGCCTCAAAGAATCTCATGTTCCTTGCAGAAGGCAAAAGGTAATCAAGTGAGGCCAGAGGTATCTGAGCTATTAATGCATTATTTCATGTATTTAATTTGGAGTACTCCACCTAACTGAAATAAAAATTATGTTTCCAAAAAAGCCCTCACTGAGTTGTTATAGGAGAAGCAGAGCTGAGGCTGCCAGGCACAATGGATCCTACCCTTGCTAATCCAAAGGCGTAGCAACTCCACACTGACGAGCTCCCAAGCGAGAGAACCCAGAGCTTAATCTGAACATGGGAAGACATCCACATCGTGCAAGAGCCTGAAGATCCCAATACTGCCTGGCCCAACACTATTTCATCCCATGGAAATTCAGCAGTTTCTGATCCATCCTCCTGTGCGTACCACGGACAGGTCTGACCTTCCCTGGCCGGAGCAGTCCATGGGATGGCTGGGAGCAGCATTCCTGGGAGCCTGGTGTAGGTGACTGCCTGAAGTGGGTTCAGCTGAAGCCCATCTACCTCAGTTTCCCACATACCAGGACAACTGGTCTTGTACAGGAGTGCACACTATTGAGGAAAGGCCCCAAGGCTATGGGAAGGAGCCAGTGCCATGGCATGTTCTGTCCTCAGCTGTTCTGGTTGATTTTAGGGTGCCTCGAAGGAGAACACTACAACCAAAACTACCAACAGTGTTTTGGGGCAGAAAGGTATCAATTCTTATTTACTTCTCTACAAATTCAGGCTAACTTTATAGAAGCCATTTAGCATATATTAGCATAAAACAAGGCATGTGAGAGACAGGGGGAATGAGGCTCATTAACTTTATATCTACTTTTATGTGGAAGAACTGCAAGGGTTGTACTGAGTCTGGTTGGGATGGAGCTGACTTTCTCCGTAACATTCAATTTTGGATCTGTGACTAAAGCAGTGCTGACAACATAGCCATGACTTAGCTGTGGCCAAACACACACCGCTGTTTCCTTCACTTTCAAACTGCCTTCTCCTCAGCTCACAAGTTTTTTTGCTTTTGTTCTTCCAGCTCTTTCCCCCATCCTGCTGGGAGGTGGAGTGAGTCAGTGTGTGGCTGTGTGGGTGCATAGCTGCTGGCCAAGGTAAACCTGAGCTCCGTTCAGAGATGGTGATAATTGCTGCAGGCTCACCAGAGGAAAAAGCGTTTCAAAGAGAGGTTTAAATTAGATAGCAGGAAGAAATTCTTCCCTGTGAGGGTGGTGAGGCCCTGGCACAGGTTGCCCAAAGAACCTGAAAGTGTTCAAGGCCAAATTGGATGGAGCCCTGAGCAGCCTGGGATAATGGAACATGTCCCTGCTCAGGGCAGGGGATAGAAATTGGATAATCTTTAAGTTCCCCTACAATGCAGGCCATTCTATGGTTCTATGATAAGATCAAACTATGAAATACTCTACATTTTTTAAAATTAGGCCACTGAAGAATTGAGATATGGATTTAGGACTGCTCCTGTGTTCATCACTTGTGACGCTAATGTTTCTAAACATGTTACTGATGGATCATTTTTAGCATTAACTTTTCCTTGAACCTAAGCTAAATTAGTTTTCCCTATATAGCTTTGAATAAATGAATAAAAGAAAATGAAGATCAGAGGATGGTGAGGAGGGGGTGTCTGTGATCCCAAAATAACACCGTGTTTTATTTTGTTTTTTTCCCCTCCTCACAGCAGAAAACAGAAAGAGAATGAGAATGAGCTGTGATATCACTGGGTATCTCCAGCTCTGTAGGACCATATTCTACCCCCCTGAGCGTGTGACTTTCAAAGGACTGACCTAGTGGCTGAATGATCCAGTTTTAGAAAAAGTGACCAAGGCAAAGCCAAGGCCAGGGGGAGACATTTGCAGTTGTTTATTGTGCTGAATATAAACAATTAACCAGTGTGCCTAATCTAAGACCTGGCCACCCATGCAGTCAGATGCACCTCCAGGGAAAGGGCAGGTAGATTTGGAAGGAGGAGGTGGTCACTATAGAGACAGGCCCAGGGCACCTCATTTCCTAAATTAAGTCATCCCATTAAGTGCCTTAATCTAGGAGGGTGTAGCTAAACCATTCTGTTCCTCTTTGAAGTGACAGAACATTGCTCCTGGGTGGATTTCAGACCTTTAGGTCACTTGAAAGAGAGGCCATGTACTGCACCCCAGATAGTTTGGATGTAGCCAGCTTGTTCTAGAGACTGGACTAGCCAGATGTGCCTCTGGTTTATCTGACTAACACTGATGTAGCTAGAGATGACAGGAGATGGGAACTTTGTCCCCACATTTCTCCCAGACTCCATTGTTTCCATTTGAACACGGATTTGGTACCTTTGTCCCAACAGACATCAATAATACAAGCTTTATCTATTCTCGGTGTTTTAAGCATTTTTTCCTAGTTCATTTACAATAAAAGTTTGGAATTTTGTACTGAAGTGAGTTTTCTACCTCCTCCTTTTAAAATAATTTTTCCTCTCATGATCCAGCAGCATTTTTCAGCTGGGGGAACCTGCAGGAGGATCCTGAGCAGTGTCAGGTATTCAGCAGAATCTCAACAAGTTTAATTACTTGCTGACCTGCTCCCATTTTTCTTCATTCATTTAAGCTGTTTAAAAGAGGTATGGTAAGATTGCATCTTCTGCTTCCTTCAAATTACTTGGAAAGTTCTATGCCTCACCAATACAGGCAATGTTGATTTTGGAACAACCTCTACAAATTGCCTTGCTGCAACTTTGGATGTGTGGGAGTATGTGCAGATTCCAAAGCTAAGTAATTAGATGAAATCCCTAAAACTCAACCATATAAAATATTAATATTGAGCTAGCAGGGATTTTTCCCAAGAAAATAATTCCAATTTTGCTGACTGGTGCTTTTACTGTGTTAAATCTCAGAAAAAGTTTGTGGGGTTTTGTTGTTGTTTTCAGCAAGGACAATTAAAAAGAGTGTCCTGGAATTATGAGTAGAACTAAATCTGGAATGTACCACTGGCTGTTTGAAACACTAAATTTGTGCCTGGCTCAGAGCAGCTTCTCTTTAAAATAGCTGTTAATACCATCCTGGGTGATCCCAGGGTGTTCCTTGCCATTCCAGAGCTCCTGCCACTTCAATTCCCGTGAGCTGTCATGTCCTGACAGTGGAAGCTGATTACCCAAACAACCTGACATGGATTTTGTCAGTCACAAAACCTGAGACTGGAAGGTTTTAAAAGACGGAGAGAAAGATGCAGGGGAAGGACAGGGAAGAGGTTGTGTAGGAGCTTCCATCTCAGTGACAAGCACTTTAGTGGCACTAAGTTATGCTTAGTGAAGCATAAGCATAACTCTCATTTGAAAATGTGCACTTTTTGGTACATGAGATGGTTTTTCCCCATGTTGCAACACTCTGGCTTTGCTGCCAAGTTCTAAAACAGTAAATGTGAAAGAGAATAGGAGAGAAGGGGTCAAAATACACATTTACTCCAGATGTCTGTATGGATTTAGGAATTTAGGACCAGGTGCCTCAGCCCCACTCTTCCTAATCCAAGACATCTATATCATATTAATGTAACAGGCAAATGTCTTGCTTAAAAGTCTATTATATCTGCTCTGCCAGATCTTTGAAAGTCTCTTCCAGGGCCTTTCTTTTGATAGTCCATCCCCTTGCTGAATTCCAGCTTCAACTTCTTTATTATTTATGTCCCATTTTGTTCTTCTGGAACAATTATTCTTTTCCTTCAACACTTCTTATTCCTTTTTGTTGCTCATATGATTGCTACTACACTTGACATTTTCTAGGGCCTGAGTCATGAGTAAGCTCTTTTGCCTTATGAAGAGACCAAAAGTCAGATTTCTTTCCATAAAAAAATGTTCCAACTTTTCCTATTTTTTCCCCACTTTTTTTTCCTGCCTTACATGTTTGGGCTGTCATCACTGTAGAGAAGGACATGCTCATACCCAAATACATGCATGCATTTTATTTAACAACCAGGGCCTCTGGGGAGTGAACTGGAAGTTAATAGAGATGACAAGGAGCAAAGGCAATGAGGAATAGCCGTCCTACTTGCCTGTCACCCAAGAGGAAATGAGTTTGCATTTTTCAGAGTGCTGGCTATCGAGTGGTGGTTTGTCTTGATTAATTTTTATGTCGTGCTACAGAGAAGCAGTGCAAATCCCCTCATTACTGACCTGGCTGGTAACATACCCTGACAGGAGATAGAGATGGGATCAATGTGACCCTGTGCTCACAGCCCACCTCCTGAAAATCCGCTAACATTGCCAGCCTTCTAGAATCATGAATCATTTTCCCAGGCAACATTCTCCTGTGTTGAACCATTACATGAACAACTTCCAAGATCGTGGAAAAAAATCTACCCTGCTTCCTTGGTGAGAATGCTACAATAAACAAAGTATGTTTTAAAGACCTGGACTTGAACAAGAATGGATTAAAACAAAAAATGTGCTCAATGGAGACATGAAAAGCACTTTTTGATGTGCTTGGTACAGCGACAGAAAACAGGATTGGCTGCTCTCCTGCCACCACTTTTAGAAATAACCCCATGGTTTATGTTGTCACAGAATCCTGTAGAATTCGGTTCTAATAGCTCCTATTGAAACTCACACAGGCTCCTGTTTTTAAATCTCAAGCAATAAAAGAATAACAAATTGATGCCTTTTCCTGGTCTTAAAATCAAGAATCAAACATGGTTAGAAGGGAAAAAGGGATTTTACCTCTGTATTTATTTTAAGGATCCTTAGATGCACTGCATCCAGGTGGAATGCACCTCCATGCACACTGCAATGCACACCCCTAAAAGATCTGGTCTAACATTATAGGTCTTACTCATTAGCATATCTATCAAAGATTCCCCAATGAGAGGCTCGAGTGAGCCCCCCTCCCCAAGGAACCTTCCCCTGGATGGTTCTATCTTAGTCTATTAAATGTGTTCTGGAGAGGACCTTGGTGTCTGGGGCTTTCTGTTCCCTAACTACGAAGCTTCTAAGATGTTTAGTCTCCTAGCTTAACAAATAAGTCTAAGAATGCAGGCTAAAAAACACTAAGAATACAAAAGTTATAAAAAGGTATATAAAAGGGGTATAAAAGAAAAAGCAAAAAATCATCATGGCATCAAACAGGTCTGTGGTGTTTCAAGCACTCACCTTTTGACAGCTCTTCTACAACATCTCTCTCTTTTGTAGCCTCCTCTAAAACTCTGCATTTGGAAAGTAAATACAAATTCTCAAGCAAACTTTGGTTTCCTCTGTGCCTTCTGGCAGCAGTGCAAGGATGGTCTCTAGTAATAATCATCCTCAGGTGGTCTGAGCCATAATACTGAGTTCTTGAGCTGTCTAAATGCACTGCATGGATGAGCAGATGGAGGTAGATGTGGAGCACATTCCAGCCGTGCTGCACTGGGCAGAGGACCCCCAGAGCTGTAACATCCAGGGCTTCTTGCATTATTTACAATGAAGATTATACTAGGCCCAAATTTAGGAGAATAAAATACCACATCTTAAGAACTAAGATACGTTCTCGACAGGAGGAAATTTATGTCTACACAAAGAACAATCTAAGGAAGATGTGATGTGGCAGAAAAAAAAATATTTCCAGCTTAGTTAAGGCTGTGAGGAAAAAGTAAGCAGAGTATTAGCAAGAGCTTTGTTCTCCATCACAGTTCCCAAATGAATTACAAGGTCTCATTTCCTTCTGCAGGTTATAAATCTTTAAATCTTTAAATCCAGGGACGTCTTTTTTTTTCTTCATATTACCATCCAAAACTCAAGTCACGAGAACTTTTCAGAAACTTAAAGTTCTGAAATTTTGAACTTCCAAAACCCATAAATTATGATGCAAATTTTATACCAAAATTAATGTATCATTTATCAGGTGTGTACAAGCTGTGGCAACAGTTCCTATTTAGAAGAGATTAGTCCCTAACCAGATAGGAGACATAGTGATCTTCCAGGAGAATGGTTCGTCTGAATTTTGTCAAATATGCACGATATTATACAGTAGTTTTTCTCAAGTACCCATTAAGTATCTGACTTATCTCAAATTATGATTAATCTATTGAATTCATACTTAAGTAAACTGAATTTGGGCTTCCAAATGCAGAAAAACATCTGCAGTTTAGCTACCTGGGCATTGTGTTTGCTTTCTGGACAGATCTCTGCACACTGAATTGCTGGGAACATGATAATAATGAACAGCACTTTTGAAATCATCAGAGTGGTTTAAACAAGAAGCCAGACCCTTTCAGGAGAGTGAGCACTGATTTGCTTTAGATCAGTTGGGGTAGTCACAGTAAGAAAGAGAAAAGGATGAAAGAGCGAGACTGAAATAGAACAATTAACCTCTCTGCAGGAAAAAGGGCACAAAAACTACCTAAGACGACTACAGATAGCTGTAATTAAGGGATTGTAACTCTCTTTGAACTAGCTAATACCACGAGGACCAAGACTAATCCATTTAGTCTACCACCCCACCTCCCGCTGGTCCAAGATAAAGGTTTAAGGCTTGTGATATTCAGGAGATTAAGTTAAATGACCACAATGAACCCTCCTCATTTTCAGCTCTGTGGAAAGACCCATTTTCTTCCCCACACTGAGGTGGTGGTCCAAAGTAGGGCTTTGGTCAGCCATCCAAACCTAGGCATCAGCTGTGATTTGAGGTCCCCAAGGGTTTCTGTGGCATTCACAGCAGAGTAGGAAATGCAGGACCTCTGAGGAATGTCTGGTTTTCCTCAGTGGCAGCTGGAGACTGGGCAAGGTTTCTCACTGCTGCTAGAAATCTCATTTGCTGCAAAGGCCATCATGTGAGCTAAAAAGCCCACAGTGACTGAACCAAATCTCACACAAGGAACAGGAGGAAAAAAATTATTTTTTATGATCTCTACCTCCTGAATGAAGCCCTGAACGGGAATTTCACAGTATTGACCTAATTGAACTAGACAACAACTGAACTCATGTGCCGATGTAGACGGGTGGTGTTGGTCACAAGTCATGCTAAAACAAATGGCCTGTGAACTTCAGCAGGTGCCAAAAGAGCAGAATGAGTGGAACTTCCTCCTGCCTTGAGAATCACAGCTAGAGCTAGACCTCAGCCTCACCCAGCTTCATTTCCTCTCATTTACAGGCATTCAGATCCAGGCCTTTCTGTGTTCCTGCTTGCAAACTCTCCACCACAAGCACCATTATAAGTACAATTATTAATAGCACTGAGGAATTGCATGACTTTATCCATTCTAAGGGAAAAAAAACCTGAAAATACATAATTTTTGAAGCCATACAGATATTTTTCAGCAGAGTAATTTTTTCCTTCCAAATATAGTACCTCATCAGCAGCAAAAAATGAGCCTTTCTTGTTGAAACAAAGTGAAGATATAAGAATATGTCTCGAGAGTATCTGAACTCCATTTTCCAAATTACCTCTTTTTAACTTTTTGAGATGCCATATTCCATAACAAATAGTTGTTAAAGCCTAAAATCAGGAGGAACGTTTCAGAGTTGTAGAGGCAGCTGGGAAGGTTCAGTTATTTTAGGTTTTTTCCTCTCCTTTCAGAATAGACGTCTTGCTTCCCAAATCACAAAATTTCATGCAAATGAGATCATCCAATTCCCCTGTGGCCTTACTGGTTTTATTAATCAGCCTTAAAAACAGATATATGAAAACATACACAGAGCTAAATGTAATATAAGGCAGCATGCTTGCAATTGCAGTATGTGCCAAGGGATAAATCATTGCTTGACACCTCAGTGGAACGTTGGATTTCACTTCAGTGACTCAGTCCTGGTTTTTCCACAATCGTTATCCCAAAAGGAAACTGGAGCAGGGTCCTTCCATTCATCTTTTTTTTTTTTTTTAATATATGCCATTGTGAGCACTCCCAGAAGATCACAGACAGAAATGTTATGTACCTGCACAGAATCGTAAGAAACATAAGAGGGTCACAGTTCTACAGTTCAGCATATCTGGGGCAGTCATTTGCAGAAATGACTGCTAAGTGCTGTGTTTTCAATTTGTCTTGCTTTCTGCACAGACATCTGCACAGCTGTAATGGACACTGAAAGTAAAGGACAATGGATAATCACACCCAGCTCAGACACCTCTAATATGGTGGTACTGCTTCCATCATAAGACTAATGCATCACAGGTATTCTTTCCTTTGTTTTCACTCAAAATATGCTAATGATATATCCAGAAAAGCACAAACGGGGAGGGGAGAGGAGAGGAAGGGAGGCGAGTGGAGAGGAGAGGAGAGATTAAGACCATTGCAGGTACAGTTTCAAGAAAAATTTGCTGCCTGCAGCTGGTCACACTCAGCTAAAGTGGGAATTTCCAGCCCTCCCAGGTGGGCTGTCTTTCAGAGCCATCTCTTTCTTCATGCACCTCATTCCTTCCAGCATAACAAGTCAGTACTCTTGGGAATGTCACCATCCGTGTTTGCAAGTGAGTAACTGCTCATGGCACTGTCAGAAGCCACTGTAACTCTTTTTTAGTAATGCAGGATTCTTTTCTGCTAAATGGGAACTGGTTGCACACACCCCATCTGGCTACCACCTCACCTCTGTCTACTCACCAGACCTGAACTATGCCCAATTCACAGTCCAAGACAAGGACTCTGTTTCTCTTGGGTGTTTTCAAAGCCGTAGTTTTCCAGTTTGCATGAGAAATGTCTGCTCTGAAAGACAAGACACTTTTCTCAGATATCTTATCTGTCACTTAAGGGTACTGTGGTCTTCATCATATTTACAGCTGGGATAATAAGAAGACTTCAGAAACTTTCAACTAGCATCAACTAGTTATGTCTTTTTAAAATATTTCTGAATAGGCATATTTCATTTCTAAACAAAATCTGTAGGAGTCAGATCTTATCCCTAGAGTAGCAATTAACAGTTCAGTTAATTCATGTTATCTGAGAATCAGCCCCTCATTCATGGGCTTTGCAGTTCCATGAAACACAAAAATATGAGGAGCAAGACTTAGAGGAGGTTAACCTTGCAATAATCTACTTTATAACCCTATCCTGTCCAGTTCTTGACTTACTGGATGTCTGAGATTAAAGCAATGAGAGTTGAATAGATTCCAGCACTTTACAGAAGCAACCCCAAATGCAGGGTTGCCTCTGGTTCTCCCCATTTTGTCTGGATGAGAGAACTTTCCCTTTGCCTTTTAGTAATTCCTTCTGATAAAGCTCCTTATTTGTATCCCTCTATTCCTACAAAGTCCTTTTCTGCAGCCTCCTTTATTTAACTTTCATATATTTTATCCAGTACCAAAATTCCACTGCCCATAAAGATTTGCAATAACTCTCATCTGTAATTGATGATGAGCTATGTTCAGTCTTGGGCAAGACCCCATTTTCCAAAATGCCATATAAACACATCATCAGGAACAGTCCCTTCACCAAGAAATTTTCTAATCTAAGCATCAAGAGGAAGGTGAAGGTGTCGTCTCACTGACACGTTGGCATCCCATCCTCTGAACTCAAGTGCCTCCTGTATCACGGAGACTTTCCTCTTGCTTTCAGTGCTTGGAAGAGACCACATGTGGCTGGGCTGCAGGAGGCCAGGTCAGGAGCATTTTTTTCTACTCAGGAACTGTAATAGTGTTTGGCTCTTCAGGGCTGTTTACAGCAGCCAGGACAGCAGGTGCGTTTGGATGGTTCAGAACACCTTCTGCCACTTTCACAGGCTGTGCTCAACCATAACGTCACCGAGCCTGCAAATGAACTGCTGTACTTGCCTTTTATACTGCCTGTGCCAAGGAACATAAAGGGAAAAATTCAAATATAGGGGAGACAGAATAGAAATGGAGGGAACCCCTATCCTCACTATATGTGGGGTTTTGTGTTTCAGAAAATTGCTGAAAATGATCAGCTATTTCAGCTTCCAATCTTACGCAAAAACCCAGAACAACGCTTGCTGGCAGGAACAATTTCAGAGCTGCTGAGGAGGTTTCCTCAGCCATCCACAGCAGGAAGGATGTGACCAGGCCCCAGAAAGCTGTGTGATCACAGTTTACAAAGGCAAACATCAGTATTAACACAGCCTAATTAAAGACAGGTACTGGGACGGTCCTGGAACAGCTGCACATAAACAGCAAAGGCACCCAGCGAGCTCAGTCAGATGTCAGATTTTCTGCTATCACAGAAATACCTAAAATACTTAGTGTTAACTTGATTCTTGTGTCTATTCTGCGAAGACAGAGTATTTTCCTGATGCAAGGATTAAAAGATTGCATCTCATCTACTTTAATTACTAGACTTGCTGTGTCAGTCCAATGAGAAAGACAGCACCCTAAAAAAGGGGAGTTGTCCAAGAGAAGTGGACTCAAGCTGTGGGGTACAACAGGGTGCTCAATGTGCAAAGGAACCAGAGGTGAATCCTACCCCACAGTGACTACATGGACATATAAATACATCCATATGTCTGAGTCTCACATCTTGTCTTATTCCTACTAAGTTACCTGCACATTGTCTCATTAATTCTCTATCCATCCTTCCCTCTGTGAGAAGAGGGATTGTGGGGAGATAGATGTAAGGGTTGTTTTGCACATATTCATGAGTAACCCTGTGTATGTCTCTGTGCTGAGCATTCATTTACAGGATGAACATTGGGTTGCATTCAGGAAAAATACCCACGAATAACTTATATTGAGAATGATTTCCTTCATTCAGCTGAAATGCAAACCCTCGTAAGAGTTTTCAATAAGAAGACTGAAAGTTTAATATTGCAGTATGTAAAAAGTTTTTCATCACTTTTAAATAGGTGCTGCTATTCAGTTCTAATTAATTCTGCATTTCATTTCCTATGAAGAAAAAAGTAAACCATTGCACTCATTTTATCTTTTTCTAAATACTATTTACTCAATTTGATTAATCATTGTTATTCAACAGACGTACCTTAAAGAAACTCAGATTAAACTCCATTATGCAAAACATTGTATTTTCATATAGCAAGAGACAATGTTTGCCTCAAAGAGGTTACAGAATAAATAGATAACAGGCTTTTTAAAGTTCTCGTTTTATGGACAGAACTTATGCAGCAAAACCACACAGAATGCCCAAGGACAGAGAGGATTTCTATAGCAGAACTGACTTCAAACCCTAAGACTTTTAGGATGTGTCTACTGGGTTTAAGGGATTGAGGACCAAAAACTCTCCCATACAAATACCAAACACTGACAATATCTGAAGATAGCACTAAGCAACACTTGCAGAAATACCCTTCAAGCCAGATATATCAATAGGACTCCCCTTTCTCATTGCATCTGTGCCTCTTAAGATGTCTATAAACTGCACCACATGCACCTGCACTAACCAGATTTTTGGGATGCAGTCCAGATAAGGCTGGATCTCTCATTATCTGTGGATAGGTTTACATTCCATAGAAAATAGTTGCCTGATTTTATCCTATGTAACACTGTGCTATCTGAAAGCTTGTCCCGTGGGCTTCTGACTAAATGTGTCAATAGAACACAAATATTTACATCATTTTTTTCCCTGCTGGCAAAGAACATCAAAAAGAAAAACATCATATATTTTTTTCCCTTAGCAACTTTAGTCTATTCAGGCTTGTGAGTTGTAGGTCATTAGAGTACAATATTTTTCCCCCAGGGCCTACAGCACAGGAAGAACTGTTTATTCCTTATTTTTCTCTTCTACAAAGCATCCTGTAAATTTAAACATAGTTGCAAGAAAGCTTTCAATAACAATTGAAAATGCTAGGCGACATTTCTGCTCTTTATCATCCTTAAGATGTTCTTTCCTGACACTGTGGGGAACTACCCAGTCTCAAGAAACTAGCACAGTAAAACTTTCCCCTAATTTCATAGAAATGAAATACCATAAAAATAATTTCAGTAGTGCTAGAGATCAGCAAGCACCAAGAACTTCACAAAAAGTGTATTTAAGCACAGGCCAAATAATGAAATATTTTTAACTTCCATAAGTTGCTGTGAAATTGCTGGTTAAGACACCTGCCAGTAGTGGAAGATGTTCCCTCTCCAATATATTCAAGCTTTCCCCTTTTTGTAGAAAATATTACTTTATTTTTGACCAGTAAACCAGAACTGTGGCATTTCCTGTTGTGTTCGCTACGTGTTCATCACTGCTGGCACCGTCACTGCCTCTGCCCCCTCTAACACCCACATGAGGGTGAGCAGAAAGGAAAGCACAGTCACTGGTCTGGTGCTACAAAACAGTACAGGACTTTGATTAGTTAACTAGGGCCTGAATTTAATTAAATCTTTGGGTTGGAAAGGGCCTTTAAAGGCCATCTAATCCCTGCATCAGGTTGCTCAAAGCCCCATCTAACGTGACTTTGAGTGTTTCCAGGGACGGGGCAGCTACAGCTTCGCTGGGCAGCCTGTTCAGTTGTCTCATCACCTTCATCATGAAATAGTCTTCCTTATGTCCTGTATAAACCTACTCTCAGTTTAAAACCATTGCCCCCTGTCCTATCACCAAAGAATTCATTTTCATGGCTGTGACTGTACAAGCTAGGGAAAGATTAAGTAAATGCTAATATTCAAAGGAAATGCTAAAACTACAAGAAATATAATGCCGATATAAGGAAAAAATATGAAGCTGTATCTCAGACAACTCAGGAAGTCACCTCAGAAGTTTTTAATCAGTCTGTTCTATTTTGGCCAGCACTGTTGTGGGTGCATGTAAAACAGGGGAAATGCTCTGTCTTTTATTGCTAAGGAACAAGACAAGCTGAGGGGAATGTGCAAAAGTTACAAGAGTATTTAAGAGTAATGAAGTTCTCTCTTGGTCAAATAATCCTGTGCTCGTCAATGTCCGCCTGTCCTCCTCACTTCCCACTGTTTTACTCAGTCCTCATCCCCTCTGTTTGACAGAGCATTTACTATTTCCCTTACACACCTAATCTGCAGTCAAAACAACACTGAAGAGGGATGTAGAGTGCCCCTGGCTCCCCCNGCTTCGCTGGGCAGCCTGTTCAGTTGTCTCATCACCTTCATCATGAAATAGTCTTCCTTATGTCCTGTATAAACCTACTCTCAGTTTAAAACCATTGCCCCCTGTCCTATCACCAAAGAATTCATTTTCATGGCTGTGACTGTACAAGCTAGGGAAAGATTAAGTAAATGCTAATATTCAAAGGAAATGCTAAAACTACAAGAAATATAATGCCGATATAAGGAAAAAATATGAAGCTGTATCTCAGACAACTCAGGAAGTCACCTCAGAAGTTTTTAATCAGTCTGTTCTATTTTGGCCAGCACTGTTGTGGGTGCATGTAAAACAGGGGAAATGCTCTGTCTTTTATTGCTAAGGAACAAGACAAGCTGAGGGGAATGTGCAAAAGTTACAAGAGTATTTAAGAGTAATGAAGTTCTCTCTTGGTCAAATAATCCTGTGCTCGTCAATGTCCGCCTGTCCTCCTCACTTCCCACTGTTTTACTCAGTCCTCATCCCCTCTGTTTGACAGAGCATTTACTATTTCCCTTACACACCTAATCTGCAGTCAAAACAACACTGAAGAGGGATGTAGAGTGCCCCTGGCTCCCCCGACCTAGGAAGGCAGAAGCTGTTATTCTGCATCGAGATAAGGCACATCTAATCCCAAAGCCACCCCTGACAAGGGCCATTGACAGGGGCTGAGAAGCTCCTGAGTGCTTCACCAGAGAGAAATAAGCTGCTTCTCATCTGGTGTTTATTATATACTACTAACTACATATTACTAATCCTGCAGCAAGAGCTTTGACACCACCTCCTAGGTGTCTAGAGCAATGTGAGAAATATTATCCATGTCATGGATAACCTTTTTTATTAATTTATTGCATTTTTACTCTTAATTGTACACTATAGGCAAATTCATTTCCTTTATTGATCTTTTTCTTGGTTTTCTCTCTCACACTTCTCAATTTCACATAAACCTACCACATCTAAACCTTTCTTCTGGAAGGTTTCATATAATGTTTCAACTCAGAATATGCAAGGACATCTCAGTGGTCTAGTAAGTGAAGCAATCCATGTCTTCCACCCTTTTCTGTAAACAGGTAGACACAACCTCTGACATTCTGGATTCTGGATGGTAATTTTTACAGTGGTTTCCTTTTTATGTGCCAGGAAGTAGTGCAATTTCCATGAACAACAGTACCTGATATCCACTTTATATCCCTAAGACTGCCCTGTGCTTCACACTGTTCTTCCTCCCCACAGCACAAAAATGTCAGCGGGACAAACTGGCCTGATTCAGGGGGAAATTAATGGTTGTTCTTGGAATAAAAGTATCTCAAGAGATGGGCTCTGTAGGTTTAGGAATTTAAAGACAAGAGCACAGATTCAGACCCACATCCTTCTCCTCCAGGGTTAACAAAATTAAAATAGTGACACAGGAATAGCTGATTTGTGGAGGATTCCTGTTGGAGATTGAATCAGCTGCTCATGCATAACTTAGCAAGTCATTTGAGATGTGCTAGAGTGTCTCACCTGCCCTCCAGATTCCTCTGCCTAGTGGCACAGATCTCACATATGTCCTGTGTCATATGGAATCATAGAATTATTTAGGTTGGAAAAGACCTGTAAGACCATTCAGTCCAACCATTACCCCAGCACTGCCAAGTCCAGCACCACAGGTGTTCACCCTAAATGCCACATCTACATATCTGTTAAATACCTTCAGGGATAGTGATCAGCCACTGCCCTGGGCACCCAGTTCCAAAGCCTGACAATCCTTCTGGTGAAGAAACTTATCCTAATATCCAATCTAAACCTCCCCTGGTGCAACTGAAATCCATTTCCTCTCATCCTATCACTTGTTACCTGGGAGAAGAGCCCAACCCTCTCCTGGCTGGACCCTCCTGTCAGGGAGCTGTAGAGGGCAACAAGTTCCCCTTGAGCCTCCTTTTCCCCAGGCTAAACAACCCCATTTCCCTCAGCTGCTCCTCGTCAGACTTAAGCTCCTAGTCTTATGAGGAGCCACTTACACCTACCACTCTCTTGTGCATGTCTCAGGTATTTTAAGGAACACCATATGGCTGAAAATGCCCAGTGACCCTCAGTGACCAGCAGTCTGCTGACATATGGGAAGGTGCTGCTCATTACAAATGATACCAAAGCCCACCCCTAAAATCCACTTGTTTAACTAGGGCATCAAGCAGCCCTTGGACGTTTTTTTCAAATTAAACTTCTCTTCTTGATGGTTTCACAGTCCATTAGCAGCTCCCTGGTCCAGCTGTAGCTGAAATCAATTAAACATTGTAGGAGGTGTTAAAACGTTTGTCTCCTCTGGCATCTCCTTTCTAGTGACTGTTGTGGGAGACCAGACCCCTGGAGACATGTAGACATATGCTTTACAGGGACCTCAATCTCAGTGTGTAAACCTGGGTGCTTGTGTTCAGAAGGCTTCCTTCAGAGCTGGAGCTACAGGTGGACAACAGCCCACTACATGGTCCAAAAGTAAAGACATGGTAGATCTTGACTTGAAACTTCTATTACTCTAAGCTTCTGCAAAATGTCCAGGATCATAAACCACATTATCATAGAGTGGTTTGGGTTGGAAGGGACCTTAGAGATCATCTTGTTCCACCCTCCTGGCATGGGCAGGGACACCTTCCACTAGACCAGGTTGCTTAAAGCCCCATCCAATTTGGCCTTGAACACTTCCAGGGATGGGGCATCCACAGCTTCTCTGCAGAACCTTTTCCAGTGCCTCACCACACTCACAGCAACAAATTCTTTCTATAATATAATCTGAATCTCTCCTCTTTTAGTTTAAAACCATTCTCCCTTGCCCTAGCACTATATGCCTGTGTAAAAAGTCGCTCTCCATCTTTTTTTCATCCCAAGAAGCATGAAGACTTTCAAATGTGTCAAGGGATGGTGAGGATTGGAAATTAACATAGTGTAACCTCTGATGTTTCTGATACCTCAAAGAAAATACAGTCCTGTTGCTACATGTTTAAAGAATGATGAGGCATTAAAGGAGGCATTTCATCCCACAGATCTGAGGTCTGCTTTCCATGTTCTTGATGAAGATCAGAAGTTATTAGATTTAAATCTGTTTTAACTGAGGGTCATGAGAAATAACTGTTGGGAGTCATATTAAGTTTTTTAATCAGAACAACTACTGGGGAAAAAGTTTTGAGGAATACATTTTTGGCATGTTCTAATTTGATTTGACTGCTTTTCAGTGTACTGATTATGGCCACAGCTTATACATTTTATCAGCACGATGATGGTGGCATCTGTAGTGAGAAAGTGAGTCTTAAAATGCTGAAAAATAAAATATTCCAGTTCTAAAAACTCTGAAGACTTAGTGGATTTATCCCATAGATATAAAACAACTTACCATATCTAAGTTTTGTTAGTTGGGCCAGCTCTATTGCCAGTGGAGAAAAAAGGTGGTTTCAGCAGCTCCAGTGGGTGACTCATTTCAAACACCTACCTAGAGTGAACTGAGTAATTCACAGCAGATGTCACAGATTATATCTGCTCCTCTGCATGTAACAAGGTCTGAGGGTCTAGTTCAGAAGGGAGTTGTTATTTCACTTCAGAAATCAAATTCCAGCATCTCAGGGTAAGAAGGATCCCATCCAAATTAGCCTTGTAAAAAACTCCCTGTTGTTAAATCATAATATAAACACTTTAAGTTAAATTGTTGACTTCTAAACAACTTGGTTTTCACAATTTCCATGCTGATTTTTTTCTCCTGAGGGGTACTTGCAAACTAAAGAGCTCTAAAACCAGTCTGAGACATACAAAAACATTAAATGTTGCAGTATGAGCATTATTTAATGCTGCACTATTAATCAGTTGAAGGACCTCTGACTTTCAGAAACAAAGCTGTAAGTAGGTCGCTTTAGGCTCTGCAGCAATCTCCTCTTGATTGCAGAGCACTTGGTTTTGTTAATAGGTCACTATTTCAAATAACTGCTGCGATTCAATACTTTCCAAAGATTCCTTGGAAAGAAACTCAACAGTCATCTTTCTCGAGCACTCATGTATATCACACGGCTTCTTTCTATTTTAAAATATTTCCTATCTGTTCCTACTCTCACCAGAGCACTTAACAGCTATTTTAGTTTTCCTTCTGGCTGCCATGTGCACCACTTCCCATCACAGCTCCGTGTTCATCAAAGTGTAATTCCAAGAATTAATCACCTGAAAAATCCTGATCCAGTACTCACATTTGGGACCTTGTCTAAGATCATTTCTTATTGAGATCCAAAGTCCACTACCTGTAACAATTTTATTGAATGCTATTGCTCAAATATTTGCACCTCCACCCTTACTTCCATTAACAAGTTTGTGCACTAGGAAATGTGATCTGTCAGCCAACGTTAATCACATCATCATCCTTCTGCAGTGTCCTGGGGTTTAGATTGCAATGCACCAAATACAATACTCAAGAAAAGATGGATTGCATCCACCATATGG
>VZRS01008932.1:0-33964 GCA_013398055.1 Ifrita kowaldi
AAACACATAGTTACTTTACTTACGATAAAAATGGTTAGAGAGCGATTCCTCTAGTTAAAAATAGCTGAACTGAAAATTACAAATTTCAGCTGTAGCTGTAGCCCTTTTCAATTCCAGCTATCACATTTGTTACCAAATCAAAGAGAAATAATCTGACCTGTTATGAGAGAGAGAAGCTGCCCTGTTGGTGTTCAGGAAGTCCACGCAGCTGGTTTGGCATTGCTGTCTGCAGCCTGTGCAGTGTTGTGTGGAACAGAGCTCTGCATGCTGCCCTTAAGTGCTAAAGTATGTTTATATAAATATCCAAGGTAATGCCGAGACTCTGCAGTTCCATAAAGCATCCTGTAGTGTATCGTGGTGTGTGCTGGCATTCTCTCTGTGCCCTTGGAGAAGGACAGTGGCAGTGGGAGCTGAGAAGGGCCTCCCTCTGTAAACGATGCTGATGGAAGATGTGTGTTGCAAGCGCAGGGCAGGCACACACTGAGAGTGACCTTGGTGTTGGCTGCTCTCCTCACAGTGCCTGACGAAGAAAGGCTGCTCCTCACGGGGAGTTCTGGGGTAAAACATGTCCATCACAACCTCCTTTGTGGCTGGGGCTTCGCTGCAGAGCAGAGCTGTGCCCACCCGTGTGAAATAGACTGTACTTAGAGAAACCTCAACCAGAAATGAGCAGCTCCCATACAGCAATCCCTGCCTGAGCTTGTTTATTCCTTCTGGCTTTTCATTTCTTATCTTCTGTATCGTGAACATTGACTCTTAAGACATCCGTGCATACTAGGAACTGTATGTACAGCTCTTCCCCTTTTCACAGGTCACTTGCTTTCATCAATACAAAGTGCTATTGTACTGTAAATTTCTTTGTTGTTGTTGTTATTTCCTTCCCTCCTCCAGCGGAGGTACAGTGAAATACGGACTCTGTCTTCCTTTCGTACTCAGTCTGATTAAGTTTAATGCTGTTTCTTCACTCTGGCTTCTTGACATTGCTCCATCCTATAGAATTTATATTTTTTCAGTGGGCAGCAGCTGCATGTGAATTCTGATTCACATACCTCGTTCTGCTCCCAGCCTGTGATGGCTGGCATGGTTTTGTTTGGTGCCTGTGAACAGCCTTGCTGGTTTCAGGGAGTGGGATGGGAGGCGGTGGAAAGGAAGGAGCAGCTCCCCGGATCAACAGGTCAGTTTACAGAACACTTAGTAGCCGGCAGCTGTTTGAGTTACGTGAACAAGCAGAACCAAAACTACAGCTTGTGCTGGAGCATTTTAGAGGTCACATTTGGATCTGAACAGGGACTGTGAAAATGAATAGATGAGAGCTGACCTTTTAACCATGGTAACTGCAGCAGTGCACCAAATCGATTCGTTAGGTATCTGTGGTTCTCTGGGATCTTGTGACATGATTTTAACCTTTTCCCTTGGCTTTTATTGTCATTTTAGTGTTAACAGAGCTATTTCCAATCTAGAGAAATAACTTCAGTTTTCCATAAGCAGATGATGTTTGTTATGCTGTAAAAACTCTTGGAACTGGATTTTTTATGCAGATGACACTCACCAGAGCTGCAAAAGAAGTGTGCTCTTCCTGCAGTATGTTGGAATGAAGGATAGATACAGTGCTGCGAAGTGCTGTCACGATAGAGAGTGAGGTGTCTCAGCTGGATTGTGCTGACAGCCTTCTTATGAGGAGGACGTACAACATTTCTGCTCCCGGTGGCAACAAGGCGTGATTTTTTTTCCCTCTGGGGCAGGATCATGTCTGAAGGATCATGTCTGAAGCAGATTGTTTCTCGGCAGAGAGAGACTGGAGTCCCACTTCCCATGGACTCCGGGGCTGGAAAGAAATGCTTTAATTGCTGCGCCAGCCCAGTGGGTGCCATGGTACTGCAGTGCACAAGGTGCTGCCTGTGTGCCAAAGATCAGCTTCCCAGGGCACATGGAGAGCTGCTGACAGATGAAGCTTTTCTGTCTGCCCTCCAGTCTGGCAGTGTGCAAGGCAGCTGGAAGCTGTGCAGCCGTGGTAGCCTGACACTGAGCCTCTCTTCCTCACCTCAGGGCACAGATAACTGGCTGGGGCGTGGCACTGTGATAATGTGGCTTCGGTGCTTCCAGGCTGGAGTTGTTCAGGGTCAGAGCATTTGAGACTTGAGCGAAACAATTACACACACCTGTTTGCAGGAATTCCATACCTTTAGTGATGTTCCGGCAGAGGGGACGAGTAACGTGAACAGAGATGGATTGGGGAATTAGATTGTGTCTCTAGCATGTCAGAGACACTCAGTATGTTCAGAAATAGCATGAACTATTGGCAAATATGTCCCTCTTGTTGTGAGCTGTGGGTGTATGCTGAAATTAAATGAGACTGGAAACACCCTCACAAATGTGTCTGTACCTCCTACACTGTTGAGACTCCTGTTTCTAGTTAATTAACATTTTTTGGAGAGACTGCCTGTCCTTTTCACTTGTCTCCTTGACTTGTTCCTCAGTAATGAGTCCCTAATTCAGCTTTGGGCTGCCAACTGCCCTTGCCAGGTTCCTTGGTCCTCTGTTGTGTGTCCTCTGGCTGCTGAGCCTTCACATGGCCTGAGGCTGCTGGTTTTCTTCCCTTCCTCAGCCCAATCCCCTCTATTTCATTCTTGGTTTCAAGCCCTTCCTGACTGCACATCTAGCTAGGCTTCTCTTGCAGACCTCGGCTGAGATGCTGTCTATTGCACATGGCTGTTGGAAGGCTCCCAAAATAAGAAGGTGAATGTCTCTGCCTGCCTTGAGAGCGCCTTCCTCTTAGCCTTCATTCTTCTTTTCCTCTTTTCCCCTTCCCTATGCTGTATTGGGCAAAATTTTCAAAAGAGCTGGATGTGCTGTGCTTGAAAGTCGTGGGTAGCATAAACCACTCTGGTGCTCTGATGTTTTTCTGATGGTCACTGCCAGCTCAGTAAATCTTAGTGACTGACTTTGAAACAAACTGAAGAGGAGGAGGAATGCTCCAAGGAGCAGGTTGTTACTGTGACTCGGGACTGTTTTTGCTCTCTAATAAGTTGAAAAGCTGTTCTATTTGAAGAAATACAGTCCTAGATAGCAGTGGTGGCCTTGTCCTGAAAACTGTGCAAAGTGCATGGAATACCATGTATGCATGTCACTGTCTAGATTGGCCACAAACTATAAAGGAATGTTTAAAAATAAAGCTGAAATCCATGAAATGTCATCAGCAGGAGAATCAACGAATTGGTTTTGATTTTTGGATTGTTTTGGAAGAAAAACTTGAGTTCCTTCCATTGTTTTTTCACCGGGGAAGGAGGAGAGAGAGCAAAGCCCTATTTTCTTAGATTTCACAAGGAGAAGGAATTTGATGGCTCAGTAAATGGGGTTTGCTGCCTCATGTTACTCAGTGTCTCTATGTCCTTCAGTTAGGGTAATTTCTCATAATCTTATGATGTGGTATCTGTTCCTGAAAGTACAGAAATGAACAAAGGTTTGGCTGTGCCCAGCAATAACATTTTGGATGTTGATTCACACCCCATAATAAATCATGGTTAATGAGCAGGGCCATCCTACCCAGAAAATATGACTGAGGCCACAATAGATTTGTTTGTTGTCAGAGTGCAAACCTGTGTTGGGAATGTTTTGTGGTGGTTATTAGCATCGTTCTAGTTTGGAAGGGATGGAAATTCCTCCAGTAAATGAGAAAGTACCCATCCATCTAAAGCCCCAGTGGGAGACTCAGAGAGGCAATTAGTTATCAAGGGCATTCCCTAATTAGATGGCAGGGTGATGGTGATGGAAGAGGTACATTTTTTCTGGGAGATGGCTTTGGCTTTCCTTGTCATAACTGCAAGCAATTTGGAGTAGAAAACACTCTGTGCTAGTTGCTTTGTTATCTGAAGAAAAGTATGTTAGGAGGTGAATTTTAATGTTCTGGCTCCATGGAAATCAGTTGTGTTTTGTTTTGTTTGAAGCCTCATAAAAAGATAATTAGTAAGCAAGTCAGAGACTGTACAGTCCACTTTGATAAGTGCAAATACAGATGGACTGAAATTCCTTATTGTTATTTCATTTAATACAGCCTTCAGAAGCCTCCTGAAATTTTGCTTCAGAAATAAAATAATACATCAGATTTCTTGCTGTTGCCAAGCTGATTGGTAGTAGCAAAGTCATGATTGTTTTTTCCTCTCTGTAGCTGTACAAAAGCTTGTAATAAGCCAGCAAATAGGATTTTTTTTTTCTCATGTGCTTCATGCATATTTGACATTTGACTTTTCTGAAGGAGCTAATTTCTTATCTGTAGAGAAAAAGGATATAATGAATCAGTTGGTTGAAATGTTTGGTCCTGTAATTTGACTGACATTTTAAAACTTCGGTCTGCTGATGAAAGAATTAATACTAAGTCTGTGGTACACAAACAGATACATAAAAGTGAATTCACCATGCATATAAAACTTAAAAAGTTTTTCTTGCCATGTACAGTATTAAGCAGGACAGGTAATGCAGGAATCCTAAGCCTGGAAGCAAATGAAGTCACTCAAGTGTCAGCTGTATGAAGTGGCAAGTATGTATATAAAAAACCTCATTTGTTTGCCAAACTCTTTGCAGGATAAATCCAGTTTATTAGCCACAAAAAATGTCTGATTGTAAACCAGAAATAATACTGCAACCCAGTGGTTGAGTTCTCAGGAGTCATTTTTATACAGACTGCTAATTTTCACAGCTAACTGCTTTTCAAAGCACTCTACTCCTGGAATGCTGTTCAGTGCAGCCTTGGAATATTTCTGGGAAATGAAAGGTAAAAACAAAGGTGAGACTTCTGAAGTGTTTATACATACATTAAACGGTATTCCAAGATTTTTGTTTTCCCCTCCAGAAGAATGTGGAGCAAATGTAAAACGTTCTTTTTCCCTGCAGCACAAGCCATGGGATGTTTTCCTGCCAGTCTTCTCTGTGTGCTGGTAGCAGGGCACACGGCAGAGCTGCAGCACCTGTTTGCTCAGGTGTTTGGGTGCAGCCTGTTCTATTCCATCTTCTTGGCTGAAAATGAGTCTGGAAGGCTGAGCAAGGTTTGGCTTTGACTGAGTGCTGCGTGAATCTCCTTGCTAAGGATCATAACATCCTCTCAATGCAAAAATCCCTCGGTACCCTGAGCATGGGGAAGATGTCTGTATTCCCAGGGACAGCCAGCAGCTACTCTGGGACACGGCAGCCTGTTACAGAGAGCACAGAAGGTTAATATTTAGCATGATCTCCCCTTGGCTCTGTGGAATAAAGCCATCCTTCCAAGCACTAGAACTGGTTTTAAACCTTACAGCACATCTCTAAGGAAAAAACAATTATGCCACAACAGTCTTACAGCATTAGCACCAGCAGCCCATAAGGCTGATAAATAAAGCAAAAAGTACTAGAAATGCACAGGTGGCCTCATGCTAATGGACACTGCTTAGAATTAGATGGGTGCAGAAAACCTTTAGGGCACGAGGTCTTCTCTGTCTGAAAATGAAGTTGCAGAGTCCTTGGGGTTTTTATGCATATGTGAAAATTTCCGTAACATTTCACTTTTGTGGAGAGTAGAAATTAGTATTTGCAAGGACTAATGCATCCTGTTTTGGTCTAAAGGGAAAGAAATACTGAATTGTTTTCAAGACTTTGCTTTTTCACCAAGATTTTGGTGAGTACAAATCACATTTTGGAAGGTGTTTTTGGGAAGGAGGAGGGCAGCAAAGAATTTTGCACGTGAGTTGAATTCCAGCAGCAGGACACAATGAAGCAGAAGTTGTGTGTGAGGCCAAGCTTGTGTTCACCACCTGGGTCTGTATAAACACAGCGTCTGTGAAGTTCATTCAATTTTTCCTTTAATACTTGGCTGTTATTCAGTTCAATATGGAAAACTTTCATCCATACCTAAATCCTAGAAGATTGTACAGTATAACAAGGCTACTGTCCAACATGAGGCCACACTTTGACTCGTTTTGGAGGGTGGCAGTGCCTGGAACAGTCTTTTCTCCATAAGCAAGACTCCTTCCTGAATATGTAGCAGAGTTGTCACTCACAGAAGGTACTGTAGTGCTGGTACAACACTGTGTATTTCAGGAGACTCTTTGTTTTCCCATTCTTGCTTTCTTATTTTTGAAGGTTTTCATGGGAAGGGAAAGTAATAGAATGAGAAGGGTTTGGGAAGTAGGGATGACATCCAGAAGGAGCGTGGAATCTGGAGATGTGGTAGAGAGGGAGTTAAAGCAGGTTTAGCTGTGCCAGGTGGGGATAAACATGCTCTAAAGCTCTCAGCTGACTGCTAGTAACTGCTCAACCTGCTCAGGAGAAAGGTTACAGCATAAAGGTAAGAATGAAATGGCGCCTGTGGTGGCCAGGGTGAGCCTCAGGAGAAACATGCACACTCCCTGAGGAAAACTGAGGAGTTGTGTTTCTCTGAGCAGAAGCAGGAGTGAATTTCAGCTCCCACTGCTTGCTCACCCATGTGAGTAAGTTGGCAGCAGTGGAGGAAACCTTACACATACGTTTTTTCTTCTCTTGTTTTTCCTAGACTCTAGAAATGACATGCAGAAGGAAAGTTACTTGAAAGAACTCCTTAAAGAACTGCCTGATGCTCATTACTGCCTGCTGAAGTACCTGTGCCAGTTCCTGATAAAAGTTGCTGAACATCACATAGAGAACAGAATGAATCTCTGCAATCTTGCCACTGTATTTGGACCAAACTGCTTTCAGTAAGTTGGGGTTTTTCCTTTTCCCCATATGCTGGCAGATGGCCAGAAATGCAGATGTCAGAGCTCTTAATTTGTCAAGGTGATCCAATGGAGGCAATGAGTGGGGCTCTGTGTTAAACTTCAGTGCTAAAGCTGTTTTTGAGCCAAATGGCAGTGGAGTTTCTTTCCCATTTCCTCTTGCTGTTTGCTGAACTGTTAATCAGTTTTGTATTGCTGCTTTGGCAGCAGAGCAGGAGTAGAGCAGGGAAAGGCCTTCAGACTGTGTCAGTGCAAGGAGGCTTGTGCTCACACAGGTTTCTGCCTCTGCTGTCAGTTAATGTGAGTGCTTCTCTGCAGAAGGCTTTGGCATAGGATACTTGGTGGAAGAGGACTCGGATGCAGCACCCAGGTGCTGTGTAATTTCTAGAGATGGATGCTGCATAGTGTCTGCATGTTTGGCCTTGTGATCTGGTGTGTGCCCTCAGATGCCAGTGATTCTGGGCTCCCTGTCCTTCCAGTGTATTCAGAAACTGCTCTGGAGCTTGTGGGGATCCACTGGTCTGTTGAGACTCCTTACTGGACTCAGTATTTCACTGGGTTCTTTAAGTGGGAGCAGTTCCTGCGTGTTTGTGCTGCAGACGTGTTTTACGTGCTGGTGCAGCTTGCAGCAGCAGCAGGAACAGTTATTTCCAGGTGCAGGAACACTCTTGAGTGAGAAGGTTTCTGTTGAGTCCCTGCTGTGATGCAGTGCAGCTTTAGCACCTTCACCTCTGCAGTGAACCCACTGGCTGGCATCCAGGATCTCAGATATGGGAGACACCTGAGCAGTTTAGTTCAGTCAGCAGTCTTGAAAGATGTGTGGTATCTCCAAGAAGAGATAAGTGATTCCTTGTATCAATGTTGCATTTGTATTGATACTTGTAAAATTTCACTCTGGACTAATACTGAGTTGTCTAGTAAAACTTAATCTCATGAAGCAATTAATGTAATCTATCCCCTGAGCTTCCTTTGGGAAAGAAGTAGATTTCTTTAAAGAGAGAAAACAGAAATTAGGTTCCTGTAGTAATATATTGAGACAGTTCCACATAGCCAGGCTCGATGCTGCCTGCTGTCTTTTTAAGGAGCCTGTCTTTTTCCATTGATTAGGGAGAGAACATCCAGCAATGAGACACTTAAGCTAAAGCTTGGCCCAGTGACTACACAACTGCCTTATCTTAAGATGTTGCTGGTGGATGATGAAGGTGAATTCAGGATGAAAGCATTTGCTGTGTTAGTACAAAAAGATGAAGTATAGTTTGAGGAGAATTATTTTCCTCTCCAAAACAAAAAATGCTCAAAAGACAGTAGTGTGCCTGAGAGTGCATGAATATGAGAATTACTGTAAGCACAATACTGTGAATTTCTGACAAGGAAAAGCAAAACAATGTTTTAAACTTGCATTCATATAGGTAGTTTAGGAATTTCTGTCTAAAAGTATTAGCAGAGTTCAGAACAAACAAAGTAATTAACAGAATTTAGTTCAATGGCTGAATCTCTATGACTCAAGCTCCCTAGTGGCTATTAGAATGATTTTTAGTTTACTCATCACTTCCTTCAGAAGAGTTTAAAAACTGGCTGTGCATCTTTTTTGGTGTAGAATGCAGAGAACTGTGGTTCAGAATTGCAATTGGCGTTCCTAATATTAAACCAAAGCATGTGTGTTAAAAGCTGTATAGTTGTTGCCACAACTGATCTCTGCTGCTGAGATGGAATGGAAAAGACAGAACAGTTTTTGTGAGGTACAGAGATGCAACCACCTCATTCCATTGCAGAAGAGTGAGAAAGGCAGAGTTCACTGGAGGTGAGAACCCAGCGGCTCTTGAGGCTGTGTGTGAGTGTGAGCAGCCCAGCAGATGTGACACGTGGTGAAATAAATGCTCGTGTGGCGAAAGAGGCAGTGAAAGCAAGGCTTGACACTTAACAAATGGCTGATGTGTTTTGTAAAGACCCAAATAGGTTAGATTTATGGATGTAGATTTTTATTTACACTCAGTTTCACCATCTGGTAATTGAGCTGTGTGTTTCATCAGATCTTGATCTTTTCAAGGCAGTTCAGGATTGTGGTCCAGACACAAAGGTTGTGAGCAGCAGTTCAAATACCCTTTTCTCATGTGTTAATGGATGCATCCTTATATTGCTGGAACTGTGAGCATCTGTATCAACAAAGATTTGATAGGGGGAGGAAAGAACTTGCAGCACTTTTTTTTTAGGTGTTGGGCTTAAGCAGTTGGTTGGCCAAGCATCCAGAAGGAGATCCTCAGCACACATTTCAGAGCTCCAGAGTAAGGCTGCCTGAAGCCTGCTTGGCAAGGGCTGTCTCTCTCTACTGGCTGCAGGCAGCCCATGGAGAAGCTGCAGAAATTCAATATTGGCAGGAGGCTGAAGTGAACGCTCCTCTGGCTTTGCGTTGTTTGCTCAGAGCAGTGCATGGGGGGTTTCTCCACGGCAAGGAAAGAAGGCTCAGCATCCAACTTGTCAGCAATTACACTGCCAAAGCAGGGAGAACTGAGATTTTTCTGTCAGAAATTCACACTCGTGTCTAAAATTAATGTCAGAGTCTGTGTAGCTAATGCACAGTGTCAGAGAAGATAAAGCCCATCTGCTGATAGTGAAGGATGCTTTTGGCAAGGTATTTTTAGTGACAATTTAGTTACTTAAGCATAGTATCTCCTACTCCGTAACCGAAGTTGTTTAACAGTTGGATAAATCATGCTGCTTGGCCACTTTCCAGCTATTTAGGCTTCATTTTAATTCTCTTAATCTCATTCTGTTTTTCTACATCGTGTCCTCTGTAATGTATCCCATCTCCTAAACTTTCAACCCTTATTGCTTTTATCTTATCCAGTCCTTCCCCTGCTTCCTTACTTGCTGTTTGACAAACTGCACTGGTGCTTTTCTAAGGAAAGATTATCTTGTGCTTTCTGTATTTCTAGTGAATAGAAGAAGGGAAAAAATGGCTGTTTGCGTTCCTTGTAACGAAGTGTGATGTAAGATAGAAGAATGTGTAAATGGCAAGGTCAAACAGCATAAAAAAAGATTGGAGATTTGGTTCACTGTTTTTTCCCACCTTGGATTGTTGAGATTTGTTGTGATGGAAGGCAAAGGTCAAGTATATAGAGAAATACAGCCCTGGAGGAACAATGAGCACGAAGGAACATAAATAGTTGTCTTTTCTGTCACTGGGCTAATCTGTGTAGAGCATTAACATTTGCAGCGTGGTTACTCTTGGAGGAAGTTCTTGTCCATTGACCTGAATTTCAGCTCCTGTAGAGACATGGCCTTAGTTAAGGCCTGCTGTGTGGGCTCTGCTTGGCTCTGACAGCTTGTGCTGAAAAGGAGAGGAGCAGCTGGGTTTTCTCTGCTCCTCTCTGTTCTCCTGGAGCTGGGTATCAGAGGAGCTGCTGCACTTATCCTGTCCTTTGGTTGGCACCGTAGGACATGAGGTCTTAACAGAGAAATCAGAGGATCCATTTGCACCCGTTTTTTGCAGCTCTCTCTCAAACAATAATCTCTGTGTGTGGCCTCCATCATTCAAGCCCTCATTAACTTGGCTGTGTTTCATGCCAGCAGAGATGAAGCATGTTGTGAGGGATTGCTCCATCCCCCCAAAAGTGGCTGGCAAATGCAGGTGTCCAGTTAAAATGCTGGAGTTAGATGCAGTTATTTGTGTGTGATGAGTAGGTAACAGAAGTTACACAAAGGGTAACAAGAAAAGTATCTTATCTTTGGATATGGAGAAAATGGTAGATTGTAGGGTAGCTGTAGGTATTTCAGAGATGCTGAACTTGAAAGAATTAAAGTCTTACCTGAAATTATGCATGAATGTCTCACCTTGGTTTTAGCAGCCTTGGAGCCTACACAGATTGGGTACATGAAACTGAAGTGAGAGCAGAGGGGCTGAATTAATACTCCTTAGTGAGTAGTGTTGACCTTTGAAGCATTCTGTGGATGGGCTTTGTTTTCAAGCAGTGCAGTCCCAATCCTGCATCAGTCTTAAAAACAAATGTGCATCCAGGATCGGGGGCAAACTGAGTCCCAAATCTTGTTGTTTAAACATTAATTATTGCAAATTGAAGCATGCAGACATAACCTTTCTTGCAGGATTCATTTAGATTTTAGATACTGCATTTTCCAGCACTGTAAAGGAATTTTTCATAAGTATTCAGTATGCTGAAGCCTGTAAGGACAGTTTAAAGCATCAAGCATAATATACCAAGGCTATAAATGTTCTCATCCATAATCATATTAAATACTCATGAATATTTGAGCTCAGCAATACAGCTCAAATAGAATCACAAGGAGTGTTTTTGAAGAGCCTCTGCTTTGAAATGTTTGGAGATGTGAGCAACGTAATTTGCAAGGAGATGTCAGGCTATGAACTGCCCTTTGCTTCCCTTTGTGTAGGTTGCACTCCCTAAGATGCCTACTATCACTGTATTTTTGTGATGAAAAATGGAGCTTTTGCGGAAGCAAAAGATTTTGCATGTAAATGAAGCCAGTCAGTAAAGTCTTTGTGGAAGCATCACTCTAACTGCTTTGTGTTACCTGTGTTGCCTGCATTTTGCATAATTTTATTATTTATTAATAATTATTATCATTCATTCTATGCTATTGTTTTATTATTATTTATTAGTGTTATTATTTTTTATGAATTATTTATTATTTTGCAAGCAATGCTGATAGAGCAGAATTACCGAGTTGACTTAGGCTCATAAATCTGATGCTTAAGAAAATAACCTGGAACAGATTTTAACAAGCAGGCAAGTCCATGCCCCAGAGTTGACTCTCCAGGATTCTCCAGTATCACAGGAGCTAAAACACTTCTGCAAAATCTCAGCAGTTGCATCTGTCACTGCATTTCACCCAGACTGGTGAGACGTAAGCCTGCAAATGATGCAGAGCACATAAACGAGTCACACAGACTGAGATGAGCACCTGTCTCGAGTGTTGCTGCATCTTTAGCTACTTATTGGACTGTGATCTTGCAGCAGAGTCTGCAGGCATGAATATGTGCCTGTTTTCAGCTGCATCAGTTTGGGGAGCAGTGTGTTTGGACAAATCCTTTTTACCAGCTGAAGTGGACGAGTTCTGGCCACGAGGTCGCATCTGTTACAGGCACAGTAAAGGCCGCCGAGAGGCACAAACCAGACTGCCTCAAGTTGTAACTTGTATAAATTACTGCAACTCTGCCCTCAAAATCTCCATTTGTGCTTGTTGAGGGACTTAGGGACATCTGAGGTACTAATGAAAATGTTTTGCTGGTGCTGGAGAAACAAAAAATCCATGCAGTGTTCCCTGTCCTTTGAGTTCCTTCCTTTCTGGCAGGATTCCCTGGGAGAATGGTAAGGTGACTGTGGTGCTTCTCTACAAAAGGTACTGTACAAGCAGCAAAAGTAGTTTATAGAGCATATAACCCTCAGTGCTTGTAAGTTAGGATTCCAGTGCTGTCATTGCATGCAAGCTGTTTCTGCAAAGCCACTGGGGGAAATGGTAATGTGCATCCTTCACCTCAGACAGGGTGGGGTCAAACACTGTTGGGAATTGGTAATGAGATGACCCTTTGACATGGAAATCTCTGGTTCTCAGTTGTGGCAGGGAGCTGTCAGCAGTTGCTGCCTGGGGAAATCAGTTCAGTGATCTCAGTTCAGCTCATTACAGACAGATGACTACATCCCAGGTCCTCTTGGCAGTTTGAGGCAAGTTTCTCAGGTGTGGTGGATGGTGACAGAGCCTTGTAATGATGCCTATCTTGTGCCACGTGCATGTTTGTGTGTCACTGCACCGCTCTCAGTAGAGTCTGGGATTCACTGTCTCGAATGCCCGCTCTGCATTTAGGCTGTTAGAGCTTGTTTGCAGAGACTCTGAGGTAAATTCATTTAACTAAATGCCTGAGATGTAAGGAATTCTTTCACAGTGAGTTAATCTGACCTCAGGTCACTTTAGTTCTGAGTAGAAGTGGTGGCACAGAGCCTTGCTATGGTTTAACCCGTTTGAGACTAGTTTTCCTGAGCATCCCTATGGAAGCAGGCATGCACTCCATCTGGAAGAACCCAAAGAACATGTGGGTGTGGGGTCTGCATGGACAAGAGCTGCATGGAGCTGCACTGGGTGGGTCAGCCATGCTTGTAGGACATTGTGCAGAAGTGTGAAATGCTGCTGGGTATCAGATTTTGAAATGAAGAGCTGACAGCCTGATCCTATTACCAAGTAATGTTTTAACTTTGGGAGCTACTGCTTCTTCTGCTTTAAAATGACTTCACCAATAATTTCAGTCTTTAATATCCTGCAAAACTTGTGGTGCTGATGCACCTTTGCCCTCGACCCTTCTTAGCTGTGTCAGACACTGTTAATGCTGGTGCCTCATTTAGACAAGGCGCATTTTTTCCAAATACTTAGTGTGGATGTGCAGTGCTTTGCACACAGATAATTCAGAACATCTCTCTGGGAAGGGCACGGTGTCCAGGGAATCGAAGGGAGGGGACACTAGAGAATTTGCTCCTGCTCTGCCTATGCTATGTATCTGCTGATGACTTTGCAAGCCATTGTGATAACTTCAGTGGGTGTTTTCCAGCTCAAATCTCTAAGATAGATCAGAACTTATCAACACTTTTTCTTCTAGAAATAACCATAGAAACGGCAGGTCTGTGCCACCCTTCTGGTGTTTGTGGTAGTGAAACTGATGCTTCTGGTGCTGCTACTGAAGTAATTTGTACATATATGGCTATAAGGGGACCAAGTCTCTCTGCTGAGGATTTTGTAACTGGAGTAAATTGTGTGTCTAACTCTCAAAGCAACAAAATTGTAATGCCTAATTAACATGAAAATAGACATAAGGGAACCTTGACTATGAACACAGTTTTACTGTGATGCTTTAACAAGATCTTCACAAAAGATCATGAAAAATTTTCAAGGAGTAGGGTATGCATCAGGAAAGTGGAAGTGTGAGAGAATATTTTCTCACAAATCTGAGTTTTTCTAGTCAGTTGAAGTGACATTTGTTGATGTCGTGACTTCTCAGAATGAGAGGAGCTGAAGTAAAATGCTATTTTTTTACACACATTTTCAGAAAAGTCTAGTCAAACTGATAGATCATGCAGCGTGGCAGCAGATGGGGTTTACTTTGTATAAATAGGCAGGGTGGTGTGTGCTCATAATATAAACTTATCTTCAGCTCAGCATATATCTGTTGCAAAGAAAATGTCACCATGGAGAGCTCTAAGAGTGTAATAGTCCTTATCATGATTGAGGTCTAATAATAGCAATTATAGGAGAAATATATTAGAAACTTCGTTAAATATGTCTGTTTAAATGGCAGAGAAGTGGCAATGAATAAAATATGTTAAACTGCCATTAAAATAAATCAATTAATGATCGTTCGCTTAGTTACATTCAGAGAGAAGTGTTAAAAAAAGACTGAAGCCATGAGCTTTAGTCTTGTATTTTGCATATGTATCTCACCCTACTCATACAGGATTGTTCAGAATAGGATGTTGGACTTTTCACAGGTTTGAATTAATAAGGTTTAACTGACAAAGTAGTGTGGGGAAGGAAGGGCAAGAAAGCCATGGAACTGGGCAGAAATTAAATACTGTTTTTGTGCTTTGTGGAAACTTTATAAACTGAACTGTTTTTCAGCCAGGTAGAGTTTTTTGATATTAGCTGTTGCCTGTAGGCAAGTGTGGGCTGTATTTCCCAGCAGATGTGATTTAGGTGAAAGTCCTGCTCTATTACATTTTCAGTCCTTTTCCTGGGAATGAGGTTCATAGGGGTGCCATTATTTAAATGGTACTCTGTTTTTGGAGGTACAAATGAGGAAGGATTTGCCTGAACTAGCAAGCAAGCAGGCTTTGCACCATGCCAACTCTGGAGCACATGATTTAGCATGGCAAGAGGGTTTCCTTCAGTCAGGGCAATTGCATGGGCCTATTGAATACATACACTTTCTTCTGGCCAGTTGCTAAGTTTTAGTGAATATGTGACATTCTTTAAAGTGAATTGGCCTGAGTGTACATGCCCATCCATCAACAGAAGTCATCCTATTTGTTCTTTATTTGGTCTGAGGCCAGGTTCCACACTAATGAAATCAATCAGCTGAGACTGACACATTTTACAGTTGCCAGTATTCTACAGTGTGAAATAATTCAATCATTTAAAATTCAGGTCCTGCATGTATTAAATGTGGAAATGATAGCAGCAAGGACTCTCTTCTGGAGTTTACACAGATGTGTTCTGCTTCAGTGGGTTACTCTCCCTGTTGACATGTAGATGTATGGCAGAGAATAAAGTATTGAGAAGGATCAATAGCCCCTACAAAAAGACCCTTTTTGATGACAAATTTCTGGGAGCATCAGCTTTCAGAACCATCTTGTTGAAATGTACATCTGGCCCCAATAAACTAGTTACATTTTTATGGTAGGTAATTATTTGTAAATTTTTATTTACTCTTTCCAGTAAGCAATGGTTTACTTTCAAGTTACATCCCTGTGAAGTAGCTCAGGGGGAATTTGTTTTGCTTTTGGGGGATTGGGTTGTGTTTTGTTCTCATATAACCACTTGTTGTCCTCAGCCAAAATGTACTAGAAACATTTTTTTGGTTTTGACTTCTCTGCTTCTTCACTTTAAATCTTCCCTGTGTTTCATTACTCCTGATTATCAGTCTTTACCACTTTATAAGGTCCTTAGGAAATTCATATCCATGCAGCCACTTTGCAACTTACTGAGAAGACAGTGTGTCTGCTGGAAATGCTGTACAATAGGAAACACTGAATGACTGGAGAAGAAGATTCTTCAGAGATCGTACTTTTGCATTAAAACAGTATTTAAGTCAGTTTGGGGCCAAGAAAATTGTCCAGTGAAGTGTGCAGAAAGCTTATATTCCAGCAGATGATCACAAGATACTTCAGTGAGTTGTGAGCTCTGTTGTGAGTGACATGCATTTTTTGCTACATGAGAGAGTTGTGTGGAATACATTAGGAAACATGCAGATACATACAGTATCTTCCCTCTTCTGTGTGCCTTTAAGGTCTGTGGTAAGGTGCAAAGGGACCTGTTTCAAGAGAGAAAGAAGCTGCTTCTTCAGCAGCCAGGTAGTTGGTTATTCTCCCAGAAAATGGAGTTTAGGAACCACTTTTTGTACTGACCTTTTAGGCTGTTCTGCAAAAGGCAGCATCCATCTGCATAACTCAAAACCCTTTGAGTTATGACCCTGCTTTCAAAAGAAATGGTAACTCCAAAGTTAGATTAAAAATCTGGTGCACAGCATTGGGTCATCTGAAGGCAAAGACCTTGCTTAACTTTTAGTGTTTTGCTTAGCATGTGGGATTGCCTAATTTTTTCACTTATCCTTCTTGTGTACCTTTGAGGTTATCATGAATGGGGTTTTGGAGAAATCTGACTCTTTAACAGCCCAGAGCATCTAAATGTCTGAGCTGTCTGCGCTGTGTGTCATGAAACCCAACTTACGGCAGGGTTGGTGGCACCTCATTTGGTGGCTGTCTCAGTTAGATCTCTACCTAGATTCTGTGGAGAGGGTAGTTTGGCCAACAGGAGTGGTATTTAATATCCATAAGAAAAACTGCAAACAAGCTGTGATGATAGTTGTTACCAACATAAAAACAGTCCTCCTTCCCAAGACAAAGTTTCCTGTGCCTGCTATCCAGCCTGTATCCACAGCTGAAATGTTACAGAGACCCTGTGCAGGACCTTTCGTATGCTCAGTCCCTGTAACACCCTGCTTGTCATCTCTCCAATTCTAGCGTGCCCTCTGGATTTGAAGGGATAAAGGAACAGGAGATCTGCAACAGGATAATGACAAAAATGCTGGAAAATTACAATACCTTGTTTGAATTAGAAGGCTTGAAGAAGGATGAAGAAAAGCCTGTATGTGAAGAGCTAGCAAGAATAATTTTGGTAAAAGTGAGTATCTCTAATATTTCATTTTCTTACAGCAAATCAGTAATTCAGGCTTATTTCAGGCTTCAGTTCAGAAATCCTTTAGCTAAGTGGAAGGCATACTCTCGTGTAATGATGTTCTGTGTTATTGATTGGTATGTAGTTTACACATTGATTCTGCTGATAGGCTAATTTTCATTACTAGTCTGGAAGCTCATTCTATTAAACATCTTATTCTTTGTTGCCTACACACTTACTTATGCAGGAAACACAGTCACTAAAATTTAAATGTTTTTAAATGAGGAGACAGAATATTTTTAAGAAGTGTTCAGGGTTTCTGACATGGTTATCATTTATGGTGTACTTCAGTGATGATGAGCTTTGGTACTCTAGGACAGTGTGAGGTTTCTAGCCTTTGCCACTGTGAAGTCTGCCTGTCTCAAACCTGTACCTGAATTTAAACTCAGTGTTCTGACTCAGAACAGCCATTACTGAATGCACTTGAAGAGAAGCACTAAATAAGACTTACTCTTTGAAGAAAGTACATTGGAGCTCTTAAAGAAAAGTGATACAGTTAAAGTATTACACCTTTGGTGGGAAGAGGGCTTGTGTGTAACATCAAAGGATTCTGAAATTCAGAAGCTGACAAGTAGGGCAGCCAAAAGTGCCTTGTTCTGGCTTGTGCTGTCTCTACCACAGGAAGCAACTTCAAGTCTGTGCAGAAAATGGTCATGAGGTTGGTTTGCATTTGCCTCATTTCTTTTTGTGTGTTAACTGTGAAGATAATTTCTCTCTTACAGGGTGTGAATTCTTGAGTTTGGGAGGGTTGAATTGCATGCCTGTCCTTGGTAGGGTTTTACCCACTGATAAAATCGCTTTAACCTTCACTGTCTGGAATAGAAGTTGACAGAAGATAGTTATAAAAATAGTCTTTGACCTTGACAGAGCAGGAAGTTCGATGTGAGCCCAGGTTCTGCCATTCAGATGACATCAGCTGATAACATCTCTGTGGTGTATCACAGGAGGGTCTGCTGAATCTGTGTAAGTTGGGCTCAGCTGCTGGTTTTCTTACGTGATGAATCAGTGAGGAAGTATTTAGCTGTATTTAGTTGTCTTTTAGGTGTTACTAACACTTAGCTGAAATGCTTTTGTGGAAGGAGATAGAATCACTGATAGCGTTCCAGTGCCAAGGTAATTTCTGGGTAGTGGAAATGATCTGTCTGGCCGATGACAGTGGTGTTCAGCTGCTGGTGGTCACTTCAGCAACAAAACCAGGTAAAGAACATATTTCTAAAAAAAAGAGCCCGGAAGAAAAGCTTCAGATATACCTCCTTCTCCTTCAAGCCTCAGCCAGTTCCAAAAGTCAAGATAGACTTTCATTAAGTTCTAAGGACTTGTAGTATTTGGGATTGCAAGAAGGTGGAGATCTGGAAAATTTCCCACAGCTGTTGAGAGATACAAACTATCAGATTACACGATGACAACCAGAATTACTTCAACAAAATTTGCTAAAAGATATAATTACTCAAGTGAGATGGGAAGTGTTGCCCACGGCTTTGCCTCAGGAGACAGATGATTGCCTGAGAGGAATGAGCCATGCCTGAATACAAGGGCTCACATTGTGTTTGCATCTTTGGACCTTGTTGATATTTTCCAAATTCTGCTGGCAGCCAGCTGCAAAAATTTGACCTTGTTTGTTGTCTATCTAATTTGGGTGGGACGTTTCTAGCCTAATCAAGGCACATACTCAAACACAAGAAGTACAATCATCTAACTTCGTATAGCAAAGGTACTAAGAAAGTTTTTCTTTAAATTTGTCAGGTGGTTTTCTATGGCTCTGTGAAAGGACACTTTATACTAGTCTTAAAGGTTACATTTTTTGTGTCCTAGCAGATATCCCCTGTCCTAGCCAACTTGTATAATAGAGATAGTACACTTGAAGAGAAAACCAAGTGATAATAGTGAGATTCAGTAAAGTGATTGCCAGATTGCTGATGCATGAACCATCACATACAGTAGAAGCTGGTCTGTGTAATAAAAGAATAAATGCCTCAGGGGATTATTTGGCATGACCTATGTCAAAGTGTCCATAAAACAGCAAGCTATTTGTAGGTGAAGTTGCTGCTTCTGGAAAAGCCATTGATACATCTACAGGTAGGTGGATAGAAATTTTCCAAGTAATCCTAGTGAAAGCAGTGAAAAATGTAGGATGCTCAGGACAATGCTCTCATAAACTGAGGCTCTGTTGATTTTAAGGGTGTTGCACTCAAGCATGAACCGTGGTGGGGTGGGGGAGTGGATGGCAAGGAAAGTGAAGAAATGAGGACTGCATTTATTTAAGTGGCCTTTTTAGCTTCTGTTTTGGGAACAGCAAGAGGGTGAGGAGAGATTTAGATGACCTCATTCACTTCCTTGTGGGGTATTCCGTCATCCCTTCCCCCAAATCCCTCAGTGCATTACCAGCATTTCACCCTGAGTCACTACACTGCTACCTTTCCCATGATTGCCTTCACTCTCACTCCTTCCTCACTTGTCCATGTTTACATTTTTCTCTGAATTCCCACAGCCCTGTCCCACTGTTCTTGCTGTACTCAGACTTGACAGCCCTTCATTCCCATTCCAGAAAAGGCTGGCAGTCTGTAGTGAAGTGCAAAAGCTCCAGCACTCTTGATACGTGACCTTCCATCACCTCCAGTCACTCTGCACGCACGCTGTAGCCCTGCCACAGCCTGTATTTCTTTGCCATCCTTCCTTTTACATTCTTCAATGTGGAGATAACTTCTTCTCTGGGTTAGTACAGAGGCTTGTGGTAATGTGACCTGCCTTTTGTGTTCTTCTTAGTGTATAGTTTGGGGATAGGATTTATTGAGACCTTTTCCTAGACAACCATTAATTCCTCTTTTGGTTGAAATGCTGGCGTTAGCCTTACCCAAAGATAAGGTTCCCAAAATGGGGGTGGAGGTACTTACAAGAAGTCAGTTTTTAACCTGTCTTAAGAGTTTGACCTTATGATGGTCAAAGCCATTGGTGCTGATCCAGGTGTTTCTTGATTAAGAGCTTGGAAAGAGCATCTATAAGCATGAAAATTCCTATGCAGGCAGAAGAATGCCACACATTTGCAGAAGGACTTGAATCAAAATTTGAAACTCAATGACAATGGTTTGAAAAAATAAGAAAAGACATCAAAAATTACATTGAACAATGCCCTTCTCTCATTGCTCTGGTGTGCCTTTCTCGCTTAGTGTGTTACAAAATTAGCCCTGCTTTTTCTTATCTCTTTTTCATGGCTTCAGACTCTGGTGCTGGAATCTCAGCTGGAAAAAGAGGAACAATACCTTTAGTTAGTGTCTGAAGATGTTGTGAGAATCTTATTTTTCCTTGCAGTCTTGGGCTGTTGTTGAGGTTGCTTAGGTGCCTGTTGTGTGACATTATCCGCTCATAATAATCTTTTTTGAAGTCAACATCAACCCTAAATCATTAATTAAACTGGAAACCAGGGTAGTAGTGGCTCATGCTATCCCTCCCCAAAACAGGAATGTCATGTCTTGGTCATATTTACCATCTTCCCAAACTTGGGTGACTCTGACACTTCATGGTCTGGATATCTTAAGATTTTCCACACTTAGGTCGTAAAATCAGTGGAATAAAAGCAGGAAATACTGCTCTTTTAAAATGAAAACAAAAATATGTGGATTGCTAGACAAAGTCATAGAAGCATCAAGCTACTCTTGGAGCAGTGTATTGGAAAGGAAAAACAGCTCCAGTGGAGCAAGTTGCATCTTGTTTACTGTGTTTGTCATAGCTAGGGGAAATCCACAATGCTACAGGATTCCAGAAGGAACAAGAGCATTTCAATCAGGTACAGACTGTGGCAGCTTAAAGAAAATATGTTTTGAAGAGGCTGGAAATTAATTAGTGTTAGAGATAGGAAAAAGGGACGTGATTCTGTAGGGATGCTGATAGTTGAACTACCATTCTTGTTGTGTATATGCACTGAGGAGGCACAGGAACACCTTAATCCCAGTTATAGTTCTTCTTTCAGAGGTTGCTCAGTCATTGGGAAAGACAAGTTATGCCAGGTAAAAAGGATTTCTTAGCTTGCTTTCTCAGTGGATCATAATTCAGAAAATAAGGCAGCTAGAAATCTCTGCAAGTTTCATTCCAGTCCGTGCTTTGTTCCCAGAGCTGTAATGCCTCCTCTTGCTCATTGCTCAGGCATATTGCAATATCATAATTAGAAATGATGGGAAGTGTTTCTTTGGAAACATCTATATTTTTCAAAAAGTGCAATTTAAACGAAAAAGAAGATTCATCTTAGAATAGTTTCAATTTCAATGGGAAATTGAACTGTCAGGTTCATGATGCCATACCTGGAAGGATTTCATTCCACCTAATAGAATGATATCCAGATGATCATCCAGTTTGGTGGCCAGCAGGTGGAAGTATAACATGCACTTTCTTCAGAAATACATCTATATTTGGAAACACCTTATAATAAAAGAATTATGGGAGTTGATTTATTATTTTTTGAATTCTGAAATAAGTTGGAGTGTGTTGGAATTTACAGGTCTCGTTTGCAGCCAGCTATTATTGCAATCCTTAATCCAAGCTTCACTTCAATCTCCTAACTCAGTTAGGGGTCAGTAAGAGTCCCAGTCTGTTGATCCATAGGCTCTGCTAGTTAAAGAGAAATGGGTGATGTGGGTTGAGTGTTTTGGTTAGGTGTTTGCTCCATGGTCACATTGTCAGGATCATAAATACCTGGTTTTTATTACGCAGTGTTGTGTGTAAGCAGGTAATTGTCTGTCAGTACATCTGCACTCGTGCATTTTCACGTTATAAGTATCAGGGATTTCTAAGAAAACATTGCTGATATTTTGCTTTGGAACAGAATTCCTAGTGTGAATCCGTGTGATCCTGATAGATATTTGTGTTACTAAACTGAGTGATAACTCATGTAATGAACTATCAGTCAGTCCTGAGTTGCAGTACTGCCAATTTTGTAATCTTCTGGAAGAAACAGGTTTACAAAACCTGTGGTAACAACAGAAATAATAATTTTGAACAGTCCTTTAATATACAAAGGTCTTGAATTGCTGTTTGAACTGTAGCTGCATATAGTCCTATGTTGTACAGTGGTGTGTTGCTACAGCTGGAATGGATTGGGACCTTGGAATTACAGTCATTAGGCTTCTCTAATGATCAAAGATAGGCAGTGAAGATTTTTATTTAGTTCAAGTAGCAAGGGAAATTTAATCTGGCAAACTATTATGAGACTCGCTCTTGGGAGATTTCTAGAATTATTCCTTCCACTGGCTTCAGGTGAAACATGTCACCCTTAATAGCATGGTTTATAGCTCAATATTGTCTTCAAATAAAACATACGATCTATTACCTAGTCATTGTGTTTTCGCCTTTTCCCTCCAATGCCTTCTTGGCAGAGCACTTCTAGTCTCAAGAACCAGTCAGCTCAGAGCACATAAATATTTGCACTGGCACACAAGCACTGACATTATGAGGATGTAATGCTGTTCCTGGTTTGATCACATGTTTGAGACATAAATGCAAAAGGCTTTTCTCATTCCACCCCTGCTGGGTGGTAGAATACATAGCCTGTTCACCTGATGCAGAAGAAAAAGTACATTTGGAAAATTAATATAACATTAAAATAATATTAATATAATATAACATTAAAATTTAATTGGAAGTCGATCTTACAAAGTCCAGGAAAATTATAAAAGCACAATTTTATCATTGTGAGTATATTGTAGGTACATTCTGTTGCCCTCTGAACAGGCAGGTTTCAATCCCTGAAGAGCTGCAGAAATTGGTCTCTCACTGATTTTTTGCAAAAACAAATAGTTTCAAAAGAACTCTTACTTTAGATGCAATTACCTTTCTGCACTTTTATCCTGTGTGTTTCCAGTCTGCTAGCCAGAGCTGCCACTTCAGTGGGGAGGATGAGTTGGCAGAGTAGTTCTTTGCACTTTAAATGGCAGCACAAGCGCACGCACAGCGTTGTGCAAGCCTGCTCTCAGATTTCTGACACGCAGGCAACCCCCTGCTGCAGGTGGGGCTGCACCTCTTGGTGCTTGGTGTGTGCAAGGTGTGCAGTGCCCATCCCAGCCGGGCAAGACCCCTAAGTGCATTTTTTATTTTGTCAAGGAGAGTGCTCCAGCTAACTTAGCTTAAAGTGGAATGCTCGCTCCTTCCCATTGAACACTCTGAGCAGATCATTCAGCCTGAGGTAAGATTTGAGCCTTTCATCCCTGAGGAGAGGTAGGAGAGGTGAAATAGTCACACAGTTCTCCATCTTGCCTTGACTGGTCCCTTTGCAGTCAGTTGTAGAGCTCCACCTCCACTGAAAGCCACAGTGTTTCAGCTGATTAACCCCCATGAGCAAAGGTAGATCTTCACTTATAAGTGCTTTTTTCCCTTCTTCAGCTATAGCATGACGTTCTAATCCCTTTGCAAGATCTGGGAGAAACTTCAGAGAACTCATCAACTCCATGACTGAGTGGGCTCCCTCTAAATAAGTCCATCTCCCTGTCACCTCCGGGTCATACACTCAGCAGACACAAGAGCAGCCCCTCATTTACGTCAGGAAAAAAGGCATCCGTTTCTAATCCATGTTACACTGCCCTGGATAAGCCTGCAGGGTCTAGATAGTTTCCTTTATTCTTCTTTCATGTCTGGGACCATTTTAGCATCGTGTTAATGACCGGCTTTCAGTACTGGATTAATTCTTCCCCATCAGGAGACAGCGGGAACGGTTCTTTGGAAATCCTTTTCGAAGATCTGAACGAACATTTCCATTTTGTGCAGTGTCCCCTTATTTGGGCAAGTCATGCCAGTTTGCTCCTGCATGGACTAGGGAGCCCCCAAGAGTAGGAGTGGGTTCACTTGGGAGATGTGAAGAAGTATGGAAAGTGCACGGGGAGAAGGAGCACCTGTGGAAGTCTGTCTCCATTTTTTTGTTTAGTATTTCTTCAGCTAGGATTCACTTTGCAGTTGTCCACCAGTGAGCAGATGGGCATGTTTATAGTAAGGGGGTATAGTGATTCAGCCAGAATGACATTTTAAGATGTGAGCTGACAGGAAATGAGCAATATGAGATTTGTAGGGGAAAGTTTATAAGCCTCCAGACCCTTCACCTATAGGAAATTCGGTCTGGAGTGAGGAGGATGGTTATGTTTAGGCTGGGATTCAGAAAGGCAAGTAAAAAAAACCCTGAACAATTCGTTGTGTAATTCTGAAATAGCTTTCCAGTGCTTCTAGCTCTGCTGGTTTTGACAACTCTGTGTATGTATTATTAAACCAGAACGTTTCTGCCCTTGAAATTCACTGAAGCATTTACAGGATTATAAATCTGTCACTTGTGGTGTTACTAAATGCAGTCCTGAATATTTACGCAAATATGCTAGTGCTAAACTCTATAAAGTAATAATTTATTATGCTGGTACTTCTTTTGCTAGAATTTCACTGCCAATGTTTTTATTTTAACACATTATGAGAAGAAATTTGCCAAGATTTAGGACATATAAAGGAAAGACAGGAGCATAACAAATGTCTTTTTCTCTCCTGCTGTCCATACTTGTAGTATACTGTAAATTGTTTGAATATAGCTAACAAATTTTGCAATTGATGTGCTTAGGAATTTTGCTTTTGCTCTCTGAGTTTTTTCTTGAAACAAATAGTCATTGATACTATCAATGTCCCATGATAATTCCACATAGCTAAAATGCAGGGAAAATAAGATCCATATGTTTATGTGTGTCCTGATCTGTACTTGCACTTGTTTTATTTGAAATGTTTTACCATTCATTGTCTGTTACTGATGTGGGTTTTTTGGTTGTTGTTTTGTTGTGGGGGTTTTGGTGATTTGCTTTTTTCAAGGGGTATGACATTGTGATTTAGCACTTGGGAGCAGTCCATCTCAGTCAGTACGTCATCATCTTTCAAAAGGGAGGCATCGAAGTCAGCAACAAGAAACAGAGTACAGTAAAATAAGCATGTGAGCTTCATGTAGCCAGCTGTTTCTGATACCTTTGCTTTACCCATGGGGGAAAAAGGAGATTAGCAAGAAGGTGAATATTTTTCAACTAAGACAAATCTCTCAGTTCGTCCTGTTTAGATTCCTCAGTGTTTATTCTGCTTCCCCTTAATTAGTCATTCAGTTAATCAGGTTATGCAAAATGATCAGCATTATCCCCTCTGTATAAATCAGCAGTCAGTGTTGTCTTTGTGACAAGGACACATTGCAGGCAGTCGGAACTGATCCAAAGTAAAGAAGTGCGAGAGATTTTTCTGCTTGTGGCATTTAAATCTTGCTGGCCTCTGCCATTAGCTTCAGCTGGAATACTCTTAAGGTGGGAGCTTCAGAAGAAGTCAGCACTAAATTAATTATTTTTCCTATATTAAGAGCAGTGAAATGCTCATTGGCTTCAGTATAAATTCTATGGATTTTTGAAAATCCCTCCTGTGAGCACTGTGATGGTCACAGTTTGTCCAGAAGGTGATTGGTACACCCTGCTGTGCCTGTAGCATTTCTAGTGCCCCAAAGCTTGTGTTCATAAGCTGGGCTCAGGACAGTCTGAGAGCAACAGGAGCATGTGATGCATGGGACACAAGGGGCCAGATGCTCCTAATGTGTGGATGTGTATGCTCTTGAAAATCTGATATGTCCAGCAGATCCCAGCAGCATTCAACCTTAATTGCCAGCAGTGAACATCTCAGTTTCACTGTTAAGAAAGGGGTCTGTTCTTTATGTGCTGAGAATCTTACATGAGTAACTAGAACAATATAGAGACACTTAGGACTCCCTAATTTACTGCAGATCAGATATTTCTTTTGAAAGTAACATTGCTGGATTCCATGTGTGAAAAACTTTTTTCCTTGTATTTTGATTTTTAGATCTGAAAATACAATTTAGCTTTTTCAAGACTGCGTTTAAGCAACTGTAATGTGAGATGCAGATCTGGAGAGCCTGGATTTTTCCCATATCTAGGTCATAGCTTTCTTTCAGATTATACTTTTTCCATTTTTGAATAATACTACAGTAAATAGATAAATCAAGTTCCAGTTTTCAAAATTGAAAGTAGAATAAAATATTCCCCTGAACTGATCTGAGCTCTGTTGTTACTGCACACATCTGTGCACATACACACAGAGTTAGGTAAACCCAGCAAGAGAGAAGTCTTCTTGTGCCACTCTGTAAATGTTTAAGTTTTTTTTTTTTTTTTAATCTTAAGTTCTGCTACAGGCTTCTTATTTGTGCCTCAGGTGTGAGAAGCTGGGGTGTGGTCACTGACACCTTAACCCCCTGCAAGCTTATATATGATGATGTGCTGGTTTAGGCTTGAGTAGAGTTAATTTTCTTCATAGTAGCTGGTATGGGGCTGTGTTTTGGATTTGTGCTGGAAACAGTGTTGATAACACAGGGACGTTTTAGTTGCAGATTGTGGGCATGGGCACGGAAGATGAATATTTTCCCTCAGTGAAGTCTTTGTGACCTTTTAAAAATTCTGGAATTATGTTTGGTCCTGGGACTACCAACTTAATTTCTCATAGCGTTCAGTAACCAGTCCTTCTGCATGGCTGGAGACACATTTTACCCTTTCTCCTGGAAAATACGACAATATTCCACAGATGGAGTTGATAGCATTGAGGTGCATCACGGGATTGTTACTATGTTTGTCATTTCCTTTTCCATACTGTAGTCCTCTCCAAAAATAATGGATTTCCACATCTCTGTCTTGCTTACGTGTCACAGCTCCTGACCTTTGTATGTGTTTTACGGCAATGAGTGCAGTAGGTTAAGGTTGTACTGATGTGAAACAGAGTAGCCTTTAGCTGTTTATTAAGAGATACGGTCTCAGGTAAAAGGTCAGATATATAAATAGTCTTGGGAGAACAAAAGGAAATGAAAGTTGAACTGAACAGGGTATTAGTTCTGTATTGAAAAGCAGTGATGCAGTTTTTTTGCAAACAGTCAGATTGTCCTTTTTATCACTTCTACCTGAAACAGCTTTGCTGAATTCCGGTTATTAAAGTATAGGGTAAATGATGGCAAGGCAGAACAGCAGACAGGAAGAAATTGACTCAGTATTTATATGCTAACAGCAACCAAGGCAAAAAACTCATATATAAATACTAGATGTTTCAATGTTTGTTGCCTGGTTTGTTTAGTATTATTTACTGACATTCTAACAATGATGTTTTCATCATTTTCGTGGAAGGGATGCCTAATACATTGTGAAGCGATTTTTTTTTTCACGTTAAATAATTTTCTGTATTTTTCCTGAAGGTATCTATGCCACTGAATGACAATTCTGTGAACTGATAACTGAATAAAAATCAGTTATTCCATCCAGTTAACAGTCATGAAAATACCTGTGACCATGTGAATTTAAAAATGCCTTTGAAGATCTCCATACCATTGGCCACACAGTTTTAGTCTTAGAAATACAGATTATTTGGTACCTTGCGTGTCTTTTGGAGCGTTAATCAGCCATGAGCTATTTTTCATGGTCACAGAGGGGCAGAGATGCTGTATTGTCTTCATCTTATGAGTAAGAAGAGCAGCTCTGTAACTCTGACAGCACTGCTGCGTGACACACCTGCCCTGCTGTGCACCAGGGAACTTAGTACAGGGAGTGGTGTATTTGCCACTCCAACATCAAGTAAGGAGAGAGCCAGGAACTCTTAAATTCACTGTTTCTTTTGCACTGCTCCATGCACACCACTGTTGTAGCCTGGGGAAAATCTGCAGGTGTGACACCTCCCTGAGGCAAAGGCTGCACTGCAGTGTTACATGGCGAGAAGCAGAATATTCCCTCCTCTGTGCTGTACAGCTGCTGACCCAGTAAAGAGTCAGCTGTTGCAACCTGTCCCGATGCAATCAGCTAATGCATCATTCCTGCAGTCATTTGCAGCATGGAATTCACTGAATAATCCTCTTAATGGCTGCTCATCATACATGAGAGTGGCTGTGCTGGCTGACGCTGGGAATCCATCTAGCCCAGTGTCCTGCTTCCAGCACTGCCCATAAGCAGATGTCGAGGGAGAAGAACAGGGCAGCAAGGTGTTTCCTCCATTTTTGCTACCCATTTGTGACTATTCTTGGAAGTTTTCCTGCTCTGGATATGGTTTGTGTATTTAGTGATGTCCAGAGTAATTGTCCTGTGTCCCTCTTGCACGTGTGTAAGCTTTTTGCTTCCAACATGTCATCTGGAAAAGTGTGCCACAAATTGCTTCCCCTCACGTGAAGAACTGACTCCTTTTGTTTGTTATAAACATGGCTTTCACTGGTGTCATTTGAAGGTCACCTGATTTTTTTTTTCCTTTTTTTTTCCTCTTTGAACTGAAGGACATAGTGAACAGTCCAACAGAACATCGCCACCACCCATGACCCCTACAAGCTACCATGGTGGTTGGGGGTTTTCTGCCTGATGAAAAATTATCACTGGTATTTGCAGCCCTGATCATTGCGCTGACAACAGCTGTTTTTTCTGTCAAAGCCCCTGCACAGAGTCAGTGAGCAATCCCATATAATAGCTTTTCTCTTTTGGGGCACAAGGCCAAACACTTTGATGAAGTAAATTGGATGACATTTTGGTGACGTCAGAGTGGCACATTCTTTATTGCAGAAGGGACTCTGACTCCTTGTTTCTGTAAAAAAAACTGGTCTGTGCTTTAATTAAGGAAAAGTTTCTCATGGATTAAAGTTCAAGTTTATTTGAATTAAGGGGGTCTTCAGCATATTAACGGCTAAAACATAAATCTGGCGCTTTCTAGAAGCATTTAAAACTTGAACTGAGAATCCTACAGTCCAGTTTCCTCTGTTTATGCAGTTTGTGAGACCAGAAACAGATTAATTACTGAATCAAGTAGGAAAGAGAGGATGAGCACAGCATTAATAATGAGATTGTTCCAAAGATAACTTGGAATATCATGTTATCAACAAATAAGTTTATTGTTGTCATTAAAATACAGCACAATGTAAAACCATTGTTTTTAGTAGCTATTTTTTTTCCTAATTCCTTCCTTAAGCAGTCATAATCAGATGCATTTAAAGTCTTGTGTTGTTACAGTGTGGTAGCATGCTACAAATACAAAAGACTTAAAACTGACTGCACAGTTCAGTATCTCCATGACTACAGTTGACTGAGCCTGAAACAGCAATTTTTATGCCCATCCAACATCTTGGAGAAAAGGGTGAAAAGTGAGGGTAGTATTCTGTTGTTTTGAACTTTGCATCCAAAGCTGATGACAGTGTAAGATGCAAGTATGCTGTATGAATCCCTCTTACTTAATAACGGCAATGGATAAGGGAACTAGTACAGTTTATTGTTATAGTGTAAGGTTAGGAGGACCTGCAGGTCTCTAAATTTGCCACATTTGCAGATGTGGGAGATGACTAAAAGCTTTGCTTTATGCTGACAGATTTCTGATTGCACTATTTGCCAATAAATATTGCCTGTCTAAGTTAGGAAATCAAATGTTCTCTGGCTTTCCCTGTGATCTTCTCAATTCCTGTGTGAAAATCATTAAAGAAACTTAAAGTTCAAAACCTGGGATTTGACAGTGTCCTGTACAGATGCTGATTCCTTACTTCGGCCCAAGTACTCTTGGTAGTAGAAAACTTCCCTTAGTAACTGTGGTGGGACTTGGTACTATCATGAGCAGGTACTCTAGTTTGGGCAGGTGTTGGGAAGTCTGAGATGGAGAGGTGGTTACTGGCAGCTGTTGACAGTAAGCAGGGCTTGGGTAACTTTCCAGGTGTAAACAGTTAATGCTGATTGTTGAGTACATACAGTTGAACAAAACAAAGTTTGTTTTGTATCCCGTGTGCTGCACTGGAGATTTTTTCTTCACGTGAGAATGGAAAGTATGCAGTTGTTAATAAGCCATTCTTCTTAGAGCATTCTCTGGAGATTTGCAATGTTCTGGAAGAGTGATGCTCAGGTAGGACTTCTCCATGCTAGCCATTTTGTGGCTCCAAGTCCATTTATCCCAGTTGTACAGGAGCCATGTCATTGGTTTTAAGGGAAATCAGGCTTTAAAGCACAAGAGATTTCATCCCTTTGTTTCATGAATTTCACAAGCAATGGTAGAAATGAATAAACAGAAATCTCAACGAATTATCAAGCTGCAGTAATTCAAAGATGCACTGAAATACACATAGGTAGTTATGTAATAATGTTATTTTTTTAATGCAAGTACAAAGGTTGGTGTAATTGCTTACTTCCTTAACAGAAATGCAGACAGACAAGTGCTCTTAAGTCCTTGCAAGTGTGACCTGACGAAATTTTGTCGGTTTACTACTCTGTGTGGAATGCAAGTGCCTGACTTTAAATACTTGCATTTGAAAATTACAATTTAGGTTTATTGAATCCCAGTACCAGAGTGTTCTGAGAGCAAGAGTCACATTTCTGAACATGTACAGTTATTTACTCTATGTAATAGAGTTAGGAATCAGTTTAACTGTGGTCAAAAATATCTTAATTGAATTAACTTTTTGATCTGCAAGTTCACAGGATGTTTAGAAAAACAAAATATATTCCAAAACATGCTTAGTTACTGAAGTACGACATGTTATTGGAAATGAGCGTGTTCTTTCTACTTTCTGGATTTTAAAGGGTAAAATCAAACATACTACCAGTCCTTCAGGAGCTAATATGCAAGAACAAAACACTGACAGCAGTGGATTCTCAGCTTAAACTGTGTTTGAGATTCTGGTTTTGTTTGTTTGTAAGTTTTCCAAGTAGCCTAGGAACTTGGACAGCCTGAAAATGTGACTGTTAGGCCTGCCTGATATTCCTAGTAGGTTTTGTTTTGTCTTTCAACTTGCATCTTTCATGTTAATGGTGGTAAGTTCTTCCCCTTGCCTTAATTAGCATGAAGATGTGCTGTACAGCTAGAGAAAACAGCCAGTTTGTAGGAGGAGTGATATGATCTTACAGTAATGTGTGCCTTATAAAACCCAGCATGAATTGAAGGACGGTAGGGAGTCGGCAGGAGATTTGCAAGTGTTGGAATCAGCTGTAAACAAGATCTTTCCTTAGAGAACCAGAAAAAAATGTATTTGTGTGCATTCCACCCAGTGCAATTAAGACCTCTTGCCAGAGCCTGCATTTAGCAGACTTTTGGAGGTTAATGTTTAATAAGTTATTAGCTAGTGCTGTTTGCTGTGTTCCCAGTATATGGATCTCCTGCTCCCTGGGAAGTATTATTTTGTGCAAATTAAATGCATTTCCTACTGAAACATGTGAATCTACACGTGCTGTTACAGAATCCATGGTGGAGCAGTTAATAGTGTGCTATCACAGGTTTTTCTGCTTTTAGTTCATGCACTTCTGTTCCCATTTTTCATCTCTGTTCAACATAATAAAAGCAATTATTTTACTGCATGATTCCTAAAATCTCTGACTATTGCATGCTTATCTTAATAGTATTCAGTCAGTGGCAAGCCTAGTCCTACATTAACTGCAGGAATGTTGATTTCTAACTTTTGCTAGTAAGGGACAGAAGAATGATCTAAGACACCTACGTGATTCGCTTGAGTCATTTGTCTGTGATGACTTGTACTTACAGTTGGGGGTATAGCTGTAATGAAGATACAACGCCATGAAAATGGGAGATAGAAAACACGTATGAGATCACCTTGAAGGTTCTGTTAGAGTACAGAATGTATTTTTAACTCCTTTTCTAGTTCAGAGGTGAATGATCCAAGAACAGGATCATTCCTGTCCTTTTGTTGCTGGATTGTTACGTGGTCTAGTGGAATTTCTAGTGAAGTCTCATCTTATCTGTATTACCCAGTGTTGATTCAGAGGGCCATAAAAATGAGCTTGGGCACGTTTAGTGCCAGTTTATTGGTATGCCTGAGAGTGCTGCTCCACCTCTGTTCAAAATTCCTAAGGCCTGAACCTGCTTTTATTACAGAGTTTGTAAACAGCATTCTTTACTGCTGAGAAGGAAAAGAGATTGAAGAGTGGGAGTTGGAGTGAGCCTTTACAGTCGTCCTCTCAGTTGTTCAGGTTCCCTGGTTAATGAGTTGGCCATATGGTAATGCAGGGCAGGAGAAATACAGAGGTAAAACTAATCTGTTTTCCTTGAAGGATCTGCCTGCACTTTATGGGATATAGCACAGTTCAGACCACTCCAACAGTGTCTTTTAGGCAGCAAATTCTTTCATTACTGTGTAATTCACTGTCATGCTGTGAACAGGAGAAGCACCATACATGGAGAAAGACAGGTTTCTTAACAGCTTGTTTTAAACTTTTCAACCTACTTACATGGACTTGAGTGGAGCAGCTCTGAATTTTGGCACAGCTTCACATTTTTCTAATGAAGAAATCCTTTGGCAAACACTTACTTGTTTACAGCTCAAACAGTTGGCCAGCAGGAAGGATGGAGGAATGTAATGGGCACTGTACTGCCTTACCTTTGTTCTCTGGCTTTTGATGGGCTCATTAATATTTGCCCTTTAACAGCACAGCAGAGAGTTACAGACCATTTGCTTTAGGATTCCTTCACTGGAGGTGACATTTATTTTAAGAATATACTGAAATATCAGATCATGCCCATTGTAACTACAGTAACTTACCATAATTTTTCTTGCTCTCACTATTGTTTTGAATGGGCAGGTGAATACAGACATGAGCAGAAAGTCTGCCCTGTGGGAAGCTGAGAGCATGAATTGTCACCATAGTCAGCCTTCTAAGTTCATTCCTGCATTTCTCCTGTGATTGTGATCATCTGGCCATATTTGTGCTTCTTATTCTTGATGCATCATCTGTTCAAGCTAAGAGAGTCCAAAGTGGATGAAAGGCAGAAGTTACTCCAAGAGAAGCAGTGTCCCAGCAGTGTGGTCAGAACTCTAGGATTTGGATGCAAATAACTTCCAGTATCCTTGTGGGATACGTTCAGGATTGTGACTGAGGCTGGATTTTTATGTTTTTCGAGAGGCCATAAGGTTTGTTGCTGCACAGAGATGATAAGATGATGGGCTGTCATACGTCTCCAGTGTGAAGTCATGCATGCTTGTTTTGCTTTTGAGTTTTTTGGTTTTATTTAATCCACCAGGGAGTCCTCAACATGCCTTTCTCTGAGATTCCTAGGATCCCTGATCTGCAAAGTCTACGTCAGTCCCGCTCTTTCCTCTCCACCTGGATAAAACTCTCTTCACCTCAGTTCAGAACACTGTCTGTGCTGCGTTTCCTTTGGCAAACAGATGCCAGGCAGCAGTCGGCGATAGCTGGGAGCTGCTTGTGTCTTCTGGCTTGAGGCCCGTACATCTTGTTGCTTTTTGGCCTACATCCCATGCAGGCTGCACTCTTGCAGTGTTTTGACAAAGCTGCCCAGAGAGCTGCACAGGGCAGGAGGCTGAAGGGATTCCCTCAGGCGAATGTGCCTGACCTCCTGCAGAAAAACGGCCTTAAGGTGTTGCTGGTTCACTTCAACAACCTCCTGTTGTGTGTGTGCCATGGAGAGTCACAGGTTAAGATAATCTTACTACTGGGTTGATTGCTTAATTTTGAATGTTTTTAGGACAGGATAGCTTTGGGTTCAGATTACATCTTTCTGGAGTGTACAATTTAATGTTTAGCCTTCAGGGAAAATTTGGAATTTGTTCACTGTATCTGCTTTGGTTTATAAGAGACATGATTTTGACCTTGAGAGTTTACTGAAACAAAATTATGCGATTCACAGCCAGTGACAAGTAAACTACCTCCGGAGCTAGAAATGCCGTATCTGCAGAGCTGTGCTTGAATTTCATAGACTTTCTGACAGCATTTGCTAGCTCCTTACCTCTGGAATCAAGCAGTGTTAGCAAAGTGTGTGTTTACTTTCAAGCACTTAAGCAGTTCTGCTGTTCACTGTGGCTTTGGTCAAATATGGAGGCTGTGGTGTTGTTTCCTGAGCTCTGTCAGGCTTGGTGCTGTGACTGCTGCCCTGGGGACCCTGTTACAGTGCCCAAACACCTTCTGGGTGAAGAACCTTTTTCTAATATCCAACCTAAACCTCCCCTGAGACAGCTTCCGGCCATTCCCTCTGTCCTGTCACTGCTCACCACTGAGACAAGATCAGCGTCTGCCCCTCCTCTTTCCCTCATGAGAAGTTGGCAGAGTGCAGCGAGGTCTCCCCTCAGTATCCTCTTCTCCAGGCTGGACAGGCCAAGTGACCTCAGCTGCTCCTCACACAGCTTCCCCCTCAGGCCTTCCACCATCTTCATTGCCCTCCTTTGGACACTCTGATAGTTTAATATCTTTCTTACATTGTAGCACCCAGACCTGCCCCCAGCACTCGAGGTGAGGCTGCCCCAATGCAGACCAGAGCAGGACAATCCCCTC